>VXBP01010798.1:577066-806793 GCA_013400115.1 Rhinopomastus cyanomelas | reverse complement strand
ATAATGTTGCATATGTGAATAAATAATACTATTTTGTGAACTCCAGTGTTGGATTTATATCAACACTTTCCAACTGGCACTCCTATTAAGGTGTAATCCCAGCCGCTCCTAGCCCCTCAACTTTCAGGAAGAGGCTAGAACTCAAGAGGGTTTATCCCTTATAAAATTCTTCCACTCTTCATTTGGATGGTTGGATGATCTTCAGTAAAATTTAAAAACAGAGACGTCGGCTGTAATCAGTGACAGAAGCTTTCTCAAGAATGGAGGAGAGAAACGTTTGGTAGCCACAGCTCAGGGGTACTATTGAATCCTCACAAGGCTGTGATATATAAACATGTTCACATGTCTGGGCTGCTGCCTCTAAATATTAGAACTATCACTCCTTTTATATTAAATATAAGAAAGCGAGATTATACCTTTATTACTGATAACCAGAGATCACTATATCAATAGAGAAACTGAACTTAGGCCACCACAGTTAAAACTTTGCAACGGTAACATACCTTCAAGTACTGTTCAAGAGGTGAAAGAAACTTAATTTTATCCAGAGCTTCTCCATGCTGTTTTCTGAGGTCACTTAGGGCCATCTGTAAATCTACAACGCGTTCACATTGAGCTTCCTGTAATATTTCCAAGACTTTTTGCACTTCTGGAAGCTTTGTCTGTTCAGTAAGAGCACTTAAAGTAGGATTTCTTTCACGCCAGAAGTCAATTTCTGCAAGTGGACCATTACCCTACAGGTAACATGGAATAAAATACAAATTCTTAGTGACTGGTATGGTGCAGTGAAAATCTACAACCAAGACTATAGTTGTTCCTCCTTTTCAACGTGTTCCACGCTGAGAAAAACATGAAATGACTGAACCATGCTAAAAAAAGAATCACACAGAATAATCACAGTTGGAAAGGACCTCCCAGATCACTGAGTACAACCAGACCCACAACAGCAAAAAAAACACTAAATACCTGATTGACTGACAAACACAAACTAACTCCTTCCATGCCTGCCACTGTAGCAGAGCATGAAGCACCACTTCAACATGGTTCTTAAATACTTCTAGGGATGGTGACTCAACCACCTCCCTGGGAAGGCCGTTCCAGTGCTTCACTACTCTTTCTGTAAAGAATTTCTTCCTAATATCCAATGCAAACCTCCCCTGCCTCAACTTCAGATCATTTCCCCTAGTTTTATCATTAGTTACTAAGGAGAAGAGGCCAACACCTACCTCTGTACAACCTCCGTGTAGATAGTTGTAGAAGGCAATGAGGTCCCCCCTCAGCCTCCTCTTCTCCAAACTAAACCTGCCCAGCTCCTTCAGCCTCTCCTCATGCAACTTGTTCTCTAAACCCCTCATGAGCTTGGTAGCTCTCTTCTAGACACGTTCCAGCATCTAAAAATCCCAGGCAGAAGATGATGTTTGAAATCAAAGAGTTTCTCACACTCTAATGGGAACTGTTCTTGGGAAGAGTATCCTTGTGCTGGAGCTGGAGAGTCCATGCTTCCAAAAGCTTATGCACAAGTAGCTCTGCAGATATGAAATCACTCACAGTGTTTAACAGTGTTAGTCATATGTGTGTGTGCAGAATCACACCCTTGCAACCACAACTCTTTTTATTGGAAATTACCTTTTTCAAGCAAAAACAAAGATCACTGCAGCTTTTAATAATTCATGTCTCTTTACAAGAGTGCAGACAACAGAATCACAGAACATTAGAGATTGGAAAGGACCTTGAAAGATCATCTAGTCCAGTCCTCCCACCACAGCAGGATCCCCTAGATCCAGTTACACAGGAACTTGACCAGGCAGGTTTTAAATGTCTCCAGAGGAGACTCCACAACAACACTGGGCAGTCCCTTCCAGGGCTTTGTCACCCTCACTGGGAAGAAGTTCTTTCTCGTATTGATGTGCAACCTCCTCTGTTTCAGCTCACACCTGCTGGCCCTTGTCCTATCATGAGACGACACTGAGCAGAGCCTGGGTCCATCCTCCTGACGCTTACCCTTCACATATTTTTCAACATTAATGGGGTCATCCCTCAGTATCTTTTTTTCCAAGCTAAAGAGACACAACTCCCTCAGCCTCTCCTCATCAGGGAGATGCTCCACTCCCTTCATCATCTTTGTGACTCTGCACTGGGCTCTCTCAAGCAGCTCTGTATCATTCTGGAACTGAGGGGCCAAGAACTGGACACATTAGTTTTCCTAATGAAAAACACAAAGTACCTTAGTTTTCCATTTATCCTATGGGGTTAGGATCTGCAGCGAGTTCTATTTATATTCTATCTCCCAGGGTCACACAGTTCCCCACTGTGTTGGTTCTACTTCACATCCTTCAGTAAATGGCTTTTCAACAATCAAACATGAAGATGGATTAAAAATGAGCACAAACTATTCAAAGAGATTTTTTGTTGGGAAGTGAAGTCATGTCTCCAGGAATAAAAGAACCTTTTTGTTACAGGCAACGTTACCTGTGGAACCTTTTCCAGTTGTTCCTTTAGAGCTGTTGATATTAATTTCTGCCAGGTCATTGCACAGCTTTGCAGGATTTCAATCACTTCTGGTACTGTGACAAGTACAGTCACTTCTCCATCTAGATTTATAGTTGGCATCTCCAGTTTCATATCTCCTATTGGAACAAAAGGCACAGAGAATTAGCTGTCTTGTTCTGTCAGCGGTGGTAAAGTAACATCACCGCAATGGCTTACACCTTCCACCTGGCTAGTGGCTTGAGGACAGGTAACACAGCACCTGTCCTGCCTATTTGAGAATATGGCAAAGTACGTCCAGTTCCTTAACAGTTAACACAGTGGAATCAAAGATTTATTCCTAGAAATAAATTAAAGGCTCTCAGGTCTCAAGGCTTAACCCAATCTCCAACTATTAAGAATTAGGATTAGGGCTTTGCTGAAGAAGCTTACCATCTGCCAGTAGGCCACTGGGCTCTCCTTACTGGCATGACAGTGGCGCCTATCAGAGAAGGGATGTTAAAGTACACACGGAAGTCTGACACTTTCTAAACCCTGCCGTGTCCTGAGTACCCTGAACACTGGTAAGCAGTGAGACACGTTTATCCTCTCTCCTGTCCTTACTCCAGACTATCACATCCATTTCTCCATAGGGCTTGCTGTGCTTCAGGGCAGTAAAAATACTCCTGTTACCAGCAAAACGAAACATTCATCAGGTCTGGAGCTTCCCCAGAGGCTGTAGGTCTTTGTCTTCCTATATACAGCCATTCCTAGATGAACCTCTTTCTGCTGTCACATGTTCTACAAACACCAGAGTGCTGGCAGGGGCAGAACGCTTCCCCACAGTTTATTGCACAGTGTGATGAGTAACTCTTAAATGTTTTGCTTGTTCATTTGTATCTCATTCCTCCTGTGAACATTACCGTTTTCCACAGGCTGTTTGTTCGTTTCTGTGAGCTCAGCTGTGGGTAAAGTCTCCTTATCAGAATCTATGTTTTCACTATCTGAATGAAAGGAAGTTTCCTCAGTCTGCCTAGCGGAGGGAGCTGCTGCAAACACCTACCATTTAAAGAGGTAGCACAGATCAGATGCTTCATATTAAAACAGAAAACAGTAAAAGTTCACTTAACAATTCACTTAAGCATTGGATATGATGGGCTGAAATTTATCTTCCGTGTATCTCCTTCCATTCACCTCTTTCACACCACTTTCTCTGGCTCACTTGTGGAAACACTTAGCTGTAACACATTCATAGAGTCAGAATCACAGAACATTAGGGATTGGAAGGGACCTCAAAAGATCATCTAGTCCAATTCCCCCGCCACAGAAGGATCACCTGTGGGACAGCATCTTTCAGCATCAGAAAAGCATCTTTGGTGTCTGTCAGTACACCAAACTTGATCACTGGGAAGAACCTCATTAGCTTCAATCAGGTCATTAGGTTCAGTAACTCTTTCTAAACAGTTTAAGAACAGTGTAGGAACAATGAGCATAAACCTAGTTATATAAAGCATAAAGTCCTTTCAAACTCTAACAAAACAAACCATCTTGGTAATAATCTAGGTTTGATGGAAGACACTTGCAGAACTAGTGCTGGTTTTCAGAAAGCATAAAAAAATACCAAAGTGACCATCTCCATCTGAAGTCTTTACAATCCTACCTCACAGACAGGAAAGAGTTTTCTGTTCCAACAAAACAGTGATTTCAACTCCTGTTCTAATGAAAGACCTGGAAAATCTTGCATAGAACTGCCATAAAGTGACCAAATACATCACTGTCATTCTCTAGAAACGTCGTGTTTCTAGAAAAACTGAAACTATTCAGCAAACCACTTTGTACCTTCAAATCACACATGTTGCTGCTCTGTTTATGGCGGGGCTGGTCTCTGGTGCTCAATCTGAGTTCACATAGTGTTGATAGTTACTGGATTTAGGTGTGGAAATGCCTGTTTTTTTTAGTGCTGAGAATGTTACCTAAGGGGTTAGACTGAAATCTGACTGCGACCAGAACCAGAGCTACTCTAGATGTTGAAATAATTATTGTCCTTGATGTTATGATACCTATCAGAACAAAATGTGTTGCAGAATTTGAGTCAGGTCAGGAAGTCTGATAGCCCAGTTGTGTTTGTCAGCACCTTATGGTCTGACTTTCACATGCAGCTCATCAGGCCGTTTACACAATTCTAGCAGTTGTAGCTAAATCTTCTTAGTTCCTCTGAGCGCAACACGAAAGCTTCATTCTTGCTGGTGAAATGCAGAAGATATGTAACTTGCCATAACTGTTACAAGAAATTCATTCCTGATTAATGGTCCTACTCTGAGAGCTTTCCTATCCAGTTAGCCAAGCTGGATATGCACCATCCAAAATCCCATCCCTAACAGCCTTCTTCTGTTTAATGCAAAGACAGAAAACACTGAGCCTGCAGTGATTCAGGACACAGACCTTTGGTGTCTCTCAGAAAATACACAGTAGAATCTGACACAAATTGCTCAGGAATTTCATCAAGAGCCAGGTAGAAACACACTTTTTCAACTTTCTGTTCTTGAGGCTGAAACAGAAAATAAAAAGCATGACTATTACTGTTTGCTGCCACGTTCCTTAACAATAAGAACACATTTGGCTGCTGCTTTCTTTCCAAAAGGCATTGTTTTGTCAAGAAAACTACTTTGCAAAGTCTTGTCAGTCAATGGGCTGTGGCAGAAGCTGCAGCAGACTGGTTTTGAATGGCAACTCCTCTTTATGAGAAGTGCTGTGTTCTGCTCCAAGTACTTGCTCTGCACAGGACTTCCGTAAGTTGTCTACCAGTTTTACTGAATCAGGAAACCAGCATCTTCATATTGACAGAACAGAATGAAATACAACAGACCCACCTGTGTTGTGTCTTCCACACTGTCAGTTTGCTCCAGTTTACTCAACTCAGATCTAACAAAGAGACAAGATGAGCGACCTGACACACTTTCATTGTCTGTTGACTGCAGAAGGGGTGTCTTGCTTTTCTGAGTCATCTCTAAGAAAGAATAACACCAGAGAAGTCAATTAAAGAACAGGTACTGCCTGCATGTAAGATGCATTCTTCCTGTTTTCTTCTCAAACTGAACTACTAAGCATTTTCTTCAGAATCACCTTGAAAAAACCAGCTATTCAAAATGTGAGGTAACCACACATTTTCCCATCAGACAGCACTAAGGCTGAAACACTGAATCCAAATAAATGACTATACAGAATTCCATAGGTATTAATTAGTCTGTGATTAAGACTAATTTGTCTAGAGAAGAGGACACTGAGAGGAGACCTTATGGCTCTCTACAACTCTCTACAATTACCTAAAAGAAGGCTGTAGTGAGGCTGATGCTGGTCTCCCTAACAACAGGAAGAGGGGAAACAGCCTCAAGTTGCATCACAGGAGGTTCAGATTGGATCTGAGAAAGAAGTTCTCTCCTGAGAGAGTGGCTGGGCACCGGAACAGGCTGCTGTGGGAGGTGGTGGAGTCACCATCCCTGGAGGTGTTTAAAAAAGCAGCTAGAGCACCTGAGGCCATGTTCTAGGCATTGGGGAGATGTTAGCATGTGGGCTGAACTTGATGATCCTGGCAGTCCTTCCCAGCCATGATGGTTCTATGACCTTCGCCAGCATTTCCTGACACAGTTGATCAACGTAAGATTAACACGTTTCAAGATGAAACCGCTTTGCAAAGGGAAACACAATCAGAGGGTTTTTGTTGTGTCAGAGCTATCATGTGGAAAATGTTTGTAGTTATGTGGTGAGCAGGAAGTGATGGTAAAGCCACTGTTACACAGGAATAACTGCATGAACTCCAGGGCCAGTCAAGAACTTTTAATTATTTTATACTATCTTCCAGAAGGTCACCAGGCTTCTGGACACCTAAAAGAATGGAAAAGGCACAGCTGCACACCCACCTGGATCCTTTGTGTGCTGACACTATTGCCAGTTAATCATAATTCTCCCTGTCTCACTCCTTTTGAGCACTAACCTGCAGCTCTGCAGCTACTCCAGTCAGAGGTGCACAGTGGGAAGTTGAATGGAGTCGTTTCTTTCGTCCACTGACACCCACACCAGGCTTCAGCAGTTAACTTTCATGGTCCTATTCTTTTTTGCACAGTATGAACAAAATTCTTTTACAGATATAAAATTGCAGGCCATGACTCTTTGCTTCTGCAAGTAACTGTTTCAGAAGCTTTGGGGAGTTACACAGACACTGACAGCAAAGAATTGAATCTCTGAACCATAAAAAAAATCATTGTTCTCTTCTATCATCTTTTCTATCCCTTTTTCCTTTATTTTTTTGGTGAAAGGCTTCTCTGCAATACTGTGGTTAAAATACTGGACCAGTCTTAACTCTTTACAGGATCACTACTATTACCCTCAATAAATTACATCAGAATAAATAACAGATAATGCAACTCTTAAGGTAAGGAGAATTAATTATTTCCAACTTAAGAGAACATATTCATTCTACTTAATTACATTAATCTGGTGACAGAGGTAGGATTCAGCAGATGGGACAAGGAGATGCCAAAGGGAAGGAGACACAGAGACTTGAGGACAGAGTGAAGGGCTTTGTGGTCTGGGTGGGCTCAGGATGGGGTTCTGGGGTTCACAGGTCAGAGGATCCTCACCTGCTGCCTCCTCGCTGTCCTGGCTGCGCCGCTCGACCCGCAGCAGCAGCAGCGCCCTGCACACCTCGCCCTCATGGGCCTCGGCACCCTCAAGGGTCTGGCTGCCCTCAGGGCCCTCGGCACCCTCAAGGGTCTCGCCGCCCTGATGGAGCCTCATGGGTCTCGGCACCCTCAGGGGTCTCGCCGCCCTCAGGGGCCCGGTCCAAAAAGCTCAGCAAGGTTTGAGCCCCCTGGCCCCCGCCGCGGCTGAGCAGTTCGTCAAAAGGCCCAGGACCGAGAGCACTCGGTCCCGCAGCCACGGCACCCGCACATCGCTCAGGCTCATGGCAGCCAGCCCCGGGGCTCGCCCGACGCCCCCGGGTAGTCACAGCAACGGTACAGGGAGGAGCGATGGCCGTTGCATCCGCCCAGTGCCACCCAACACCTCCCCTCAGGGCGCTCTCTCGCCTCAGCCCGCGCCATCGCCGCGATCTCCCCTCAGGGAGGCTCGAGGTTGCTCCTCAGCCAAGGCGGGGGCCGCGGGGGCGGGAAAGGGGCCACAACAAACGGAGGGGCCGGCTCTGAGCAGCGGGAAGGAGGTTTTATTTGGAATTCGTACGAAATTTAACGCAGGCTGTCCTTACGGCATTAAAACACTATGGCAATATCCCCATCAGCATCTCACGAAATACAAGAGGAAACGACCCCTTTCCACCAGTTCAGTAGAAACTCTGGTTCAGCATCAGGGAGGTCACGCTCCGTGTGTCCTATAGCCAAACACAACCAAGGCTAATGCCTCATCCCCTCTGCAGAAGTTACTCCTAGGAGCAGAAACTGCGTGGAATCGCTCTGTAAAAACAGAACCCAGGATCAAAATTTGTTGTAGCCAGTTTTTTATTCTTAGGCTTCTCCTGAGGCTTTCACCCATCAAGGTCAGCACACGGCTGCAGAACGGGTCGAACTGCAAAGCTCCTCACTGCAAGGAAATAAGGGGCTACACACTGCCAGTCCCCACTCCTCCTAACGCTGCCTTCTTCTGTGAGATTAAACATCCTGTGGCTTCTGAAAGATCAAGTAACAGCTCAGGGCAGAACTCTGAATAAACAGTGAACGTCTTCGGTGCAATTTTAAATATGGCCAAAAAGAAGATGTTGTATTGCTACGTAAATATTTACAGTTCATACTCTGGAATAGATACTGAAAACGTACCTTCAGCATCTGCTGCACTGGTGAATTGTTCCCCAAGTCCATGAGAAGGGGGCTTGGCTAAGTAAGTGATTAGTACTGAATGTTTAATAAGATAAAAAGTCTTTCAGATAACTTAAAAAATAACCATTCAAGAAAATAAACCGCTGCAACAACAACAACAAAAACGCCTACACTGGTTTTAGGAGGAGCAAGAAACAGTTTTGGGGGTTTTTTAAGAATAAAATTAATTTACAACATTAGTTTATCAAGAAAAATGTACATTTTTTTAATCTATATACTTTACAAGATGCTCCAGCTCTGCTGCGTACTTCTGTGGGAGGTGTATATTACAGAGTTATTTGGCTGCATTATAAGGCAACCAGTGAAGAACACTTTGTCCTACAAGAAACCATTCACAGGTGAGATCCAATCGCGGGATTCTTTGCAAATTCCAAACATTTCTGCTGACAGCAGCCAAACTATGCCATATCGTCTTTATTAAAATGTAAAGAAATGTGCTCAAAAGAGAAAGGTGTAAACTTGTATCCTCCACCGGAGTAGAATTTGTTCTGAAATTCCACCCTGGGATGAGAGAAAAGAAAAAGCAGAATCCGTATTAATCAAAACTGATCAGTCACTGAGGGATAGTAGTGCAGAACATAAGAGATGAAACAAATCCTGTCACCATTTCCAGGCAGCTCTTTCACCTTCCAATCTCAACCCCAAATCAAAGGTTTTGCTCACTAATATAAATGTCTGTTTGAAGCAAACAGACAAGCACAACAGACTGAAACTGTTCAGTGGTAGAACCAGACTGAAAGTACACGTATTTATCCACATAATCATCTTCTAGAGTATGAAAAGCTGCAATACTACAGCTCAAAAAGCACAGGGCACTACTACGGTGCACTAAAATGAACTCTGAGTGTGGCAGAGGTGCACCACCCACAAGCAAAGACAATACTTTCATTTATTTGAAATATTCCTAAGGAATATTTGTTGATAACACTAAGTAAATCAACTACAGAAGAATGACGCTGTTGAATTCACAGAATCACAGAACATTAGAGATTGGAAGGGACCTGGAAAGATCACTCAGTCCAATCCCCCCACCACAACAGGATCCCCTAGATCAAGTCATGCCAGGTGGGTTTTAAACATCTCCAAAGGAGACTCCACAACCCCCCTTGGGCAGCCTATTCAGTGCTTCATCACCCTCACTGTGAAGAAGTTCCTTCTTAGATTGATGTAGAACCTCCTGTTTCAGCTTACACCTGTTACCCTTTGCCCTGTGTGACACTGAGCAGATCCTGGCTCCATCCTCCTGACAGCCACCCCTCACATATTTATCAGCATTCATGAGGTCACCCCTCAGTCTCCTTCTCGCCAAGCTCACAAGACCCAGCTCCCTCAGCCTTTCCTCACCAGGGAGATGCTCCCCTCCCTTCATCATCTTGGTGGCTCTGCTCTGGACTCTCTCCAGCAGTTGTACACTTTATAATAAGGCACCTCATGTTTTAACTCAAAAAACCCTCTCAAACAAGCAGGCATATGCTAAGTGTATAAAAGACAACTCACCAGTGAAGTCGTATAGCATGGAGAAAAGCAGAAAGTCCCTCCATGACCAAGAGAATAAAAACTGTTAGCACAGCAAAAAAGGCAAGAATAGGGACTAGCAGTAAGACACCGTAGGTTCTATCCACACGAAGACCCACTCTCATCACCATCTGCCAGAGAACTTCTGATAACTCTGTCAAAAAGAAATTGTGCAGATACTTGAACTCAGTGAGCTGCTCTAACTGATCTGTGTTCCAGTTACACCATGATGTGAAGACTTTTTAGTAAGTGCCTAGATACCTCCCAAACTGGTCAATAGGAAATGGTGCTGTGACTCCTGATAAACACTATTGTGGAGGTGACACCTGTGCTTGGATGATCAGCCTCTGTGTTGTAACACAGAGCCACTGACATAGACAGTTACTCCTAGGTTCCAAACTGCATGTCACAAATACAGTTTGGGGGTTTTCCATAGCTTATGATTAAACAGGGATTATTTCTTTTTAATCAAGGTAATTTCAACAGACCAGACCATCTCTAACCAGCAGTAAAAATTAATAAACATTCATCAAAACCCAAACAACCAAAAAAACCAACAACCCACTTACGTGCATGAGCAAGACTTAATGCCCAGAGTCTCAGATACGAGGCCGTATTAGAAATGCATCCTAGACAGTACTCAATGGTATGAATTGCATGGTTCATAAAAACATCTGCAAAATTGAACTGAAAGGAAAAAGAATAAAATTGTTTTCATTTAAACGTCCTACAGCACAGGAACACAGAAACATTCATCTCTATCAGTGATCTGGATGAGGGGATTGAGTGCACCCTCAGACAACATCAAGTTGGGATGGAGTCTCGATGTGCTGGAGGGTAGTAAGGCTGTACAGAGGGACTTTGACAGACTCAGGGGGGCTGAGGGCTGAGGATGATTGTGTGGGTTTCAACAGTGCCAAGTGTTGGGCCCTGCATTTTGGTCACAACAATCCCCTGCAATGCTACAAGCCTGGGGAAGAGCAGCTGGAAAGCAGTCTGGTAGAAGAGGACCTGGGGGTTCTCATTGACAGGCAGCTGAATTTGAGCCAGCAGGGTCCCCAGGTGCCCAAGAAGGCCAATGGTATCCTGGGCTGGATTAGAAACTGTGTCCAGTAGGTGTAGGGAGGTGACTGTCCCCCTGTACTCAGCACTGGTGAGGCCACACCTTGAGTATTGTGTCCAGTTTTGGGCATCTCAGTACAAGGGAGACATCGAGGTGCTGCAGCCAGTGCAACAAAGCTGGTGATGGGCCTGGAGAATAAATCTGATGAGGAGAGACTGAAACAGTTGGGGCTGTTTAGTTAGAGGAAGACAAGGCTGAGGGGGAGACCTCATTGCTCTCTACAACTACCTGAAAGGACACCGTAGAGATGTTGGTGCTGGGCTTTTCTCACAGGTCATTAGCAACAGAACCAGAGGGAAGGGCTTCAAGCTTCAACAGGGTTGGGTTAGGCTGGACATCAGGAAGAAATTCTTCCTGCAGAGTGGTCAGGGCCTGGACTGGGCTGCCCAGGGTGGTGGTAGAGACTCTATCCCTGGATGTGCTTAAATGTCACTTAGATGTGGTGTTGGGGGATCTGGTTTAGGGGTGACCTTGTAGATTGGGGTTGATGTTTGGACTCGACAATCCCAGGAGTCCTTTCCAACCTAAATGAGTCTATTCTATATCTTGGGGGGAAAAAAACCCATTACAGAGTAAATATAGCAGCTATGAAATCAATGTGTTAAGATCCTTCTTACAGGAGAACATTAACTAAACAAATGCTGCAGTTTTTCAGTTAGTTTCCAAAGTGTCAGCAGATAAAAATTAATTCAATTTCTGCTTTCCCCAGGGAACAGGATCAAATACTCAAAAACTCTTAAGTAGTAAAAACAGCCTAATTCCCACTTTAGTGAAATTGTAATTTTAACAGTGTAAATTTTTGCATCTTTAAAAGCAGGAGCAACTATTAGCAATGTTAGCGGATAGAGAAACAACTATGCTAATACTGCAAACTCAAAACACACAGTCTGGTTGCTAACAAAGACTTCCAGGACTAATATTACTGCAAATTTCAATGTTCATATTGCATGGAACTGTGACAGACTTTACTGAAGCAAATAATTCTTCTACTTCCTGCACATAAGAAGCAAGAGGCCACCACCCCAGAGAAGCAAGTGCTACACAGGCTGCACAATGGGAAACTGAAGCAATTTTTGTCAATCAATTCCCATGAAATCACTGGAATCAGTCAAGACTTTTAAACATTTCCCCAGACTAAAGAGCAGCGCTAGCTGGAGACTAGGAATGTCACCCATTTCTCCTAGCCCCCATCAGCAACACTTGTCATCACAAGATGTAATTTGCAAGAGTAAACAGACTGTTGTCTGGATGAAAAGCCAAGACCCATTAACAGGAAAGCTGGGCAGTGGTCCTGTTGCCCTGAATTTAAAACCATACAAAAACCAGGACTATCTGCTCTTCAGTTTAACAAAAATCTATCTTTAGAATGTAATCTCTTCTGAAATGTAAGAAAATCTTTGAGAAGCAATTTCTAGAGGTGCAAATACAGCAGCTCCTGGTCTCCGCTACACACAGACTGTGGTTTACGGTAGCAACTGGAATACGCCAAGAAATAATGACAAGAGCAACAAAACAAAGACCAAAGTAAATTGTATTTGAACATCAAGGTCTTGGTAAAAGTTCAGCCAATTCCCTTGGAAACTTCCAGATTTATCTGATTTGATTTGAAGGACATCCAAACTTGACTTAAATAAAAGCATTACCTCCTCTCCATCCCCCTCTCTGTGCCCACTGTCTGAATGGCTGCTTCCTTCTTCTACATCATGACACCTCAGCAGCGAAAGTTCTTCTTCACTTTCTTTTCGAATCAGCTTGTAGCCACTCTACAAAAAGGAAATCTATCACATTTTCAAACGAATTGACAACATCATTTTTAAATGTATTTAAAGTAGCCACAGAAAAAGGAGAGCTGGAGGAACAAGCGCCTCTTGACACTTACCCTGTACATTCTAATGCCTCGGCGTCCACTGTGCAACCAGTATAAATAAAGTGGTTTCCCAAAAAGCAAGACGGGAACACAAAGAAAAGCAATACTGAGTAAAAACCTCTGCAGAGCAACCTGTGTGAGGGGGAAAGACAACTAGATCAGATCACAAAATCAAAAGTGGCCTTCCTGTTTTCCTTTAGAAGTTTGTTTGAGTGTAAGGAAAACGTGATTCTGTTGTCAAGCCTTCATTTTAACCTGGGAGATGCTGTTCTAGGAGCAGGTATTTTCACAAGTCACTACATAAAAACTTACAACCATCTAAAGGGTACATATGTTATTTAATAATAATGTTTATTCTATTTCTCTTTTGTCTGATACATTCTCCCACAGCTTCCTCCCAGAAAATCTGGCAGCCTATGGCTTGGATGGGTGCACCCTCCACTGGGTTAACAATTGACTGGATGGCCAGGCAGAGAGAGTGGTTGTGAATGGTGCTGCATCCAGTTGGTGGCCAGTGGTGTCCCCAGGGCCCAGTGCTGGGCCTTGTTCTTTTCCACATCTTTACTGATGACCTGGATGAGGGGATTGAGTCTATCCTTAGTAAACTCATGAATGAAACCAAGCTGGAAGGAAGTGTTATTCAGATGGAGGGTAGGAGGAGGCTGTAGAGAGATCTGGACAGGCTGGGTCAATGGGCAGAGGCCAACAGGATGAGGTTTAACAGGGCCAATGGCAGGGTCCTGCACTTTGGCTACCATAACCCCCTGCAGCTACAGACTAGGGGGATGAGTGGCTGGAGAGCAGCCTGGCAGAGAGGAACCTGGCAGTACTGGTTGACAACCGGTTGAACAGGAGCCACTAGTGTGCCCAGGTGGGACAGAAGGCCAAGGGCATCCTGGCTTAGATCAGCAACAGTGTGGCCAGCAGGACGAGTGATGTCATTCTCTCCTAGGACTGGGCACTAGTGAGGCCTCCCCTCAACTACTGGGGGCAGTTCTGGGCCCGTTGCTTCAAGAAGGATGTTGAGGTGCTGGAGTGGGTCCAGAGGAGAGTAATGCCACTGGATGTGGCACTTAGTGCCATGGTCTAGGTTGTGATGATGTTAGGTCGTGGGCTGGACTTAGAGCTCTTTTCAAGCATCAGTAAGTCTGTGATTCTGTGATTCCCTTTCCAAGAGGAACACTCAGCCATCAGCTTTTCATGGCTGGTAGTGTGTTACCTGCACAGGGAACACCAAATGTTCAGAAGCTGATAAGGACACCACTAACCTGTCCGGTGTAGAAGACCTCTGTTTCACCACCAGTAAACAGAAACATGTTAATAAATTGAATCAGGATACTGGGAGCCGACATAGAGTCCTCTACAGAGTACGCCAACCATTTAAAGAAGATCAGGAACACAAGGTAGCCAAAGATGCACATCATGAATAAAAGTTCAGGAAGAAAAACCAAATAAATATTATAATTCTCCTTGAAATGCCTAAAGGATGAAAACAGAAAAAAAGCAAAAGAGAAGTTTACAAAGAAAGCTCAAGATAAATTCATGGCTCAGTAAAACACAGCAGTACCATGCACGTTTAACCAGCAAGACTCAAACACAATCCAGAACTGATTTCTTCATATTCAGTGACATTTTAACCAGGTCTTTCCATGCAAATCCCATAAAAGACACAGATCTCTATTTAACAGCAAGTGAAAGGAAGTCTTGTGTTAATCAATGCCTTTGACAGACAATTTTTTGGCATTATACGGATCCATCATCATACTTAGGTGAAGGAAGCCTGTTAGTGCCTTATTTTAAGAACAGTTTTCACAATTACTACCATTTTGGTTTTTAAAGCAATGTTCCACTCTATCTTAACAGATCAATTCTTATCATTCAAGACTTGACAAAAACAACCGTGGTAATTATCATCTTATGTTCTTGTACTTACAAGTGGTTAAATACCCCCAGTATAACTCCAAACGTCATGTGAGTCACTCCAAAAATCACAGACATTTTCATTTTGAAAGAATTTAAAAAACTGAGCCGGTTGCTTGCCAAATTCCATATCTGGAGAAGACAAAACCAGCATTAAAGAACAGGGTCACGGGAGGAATAAAACAGTTTCGTTTCTCTGCTGCAGACCAGAATCCTACCTCAAACAGAGATCACAACTGAGATATTTATTCCATGAAAACAGATCTTTTGTTAAAGGAAGTGCTCTTCTTGAAAGGAAAATGCAAGCAGAAATGTACTTTTCCACAGTAAGGTTTACACACACTGGAGTCTGACTTCCAAACGCCTGCTGATGGAGTGAGCATTAACTACTGATGAAATGACCATTACCTTAGGATTATGTAGTAACCACCTGTTATTGTTAAAAATCATAAAGCTCAGCAACTAGCACTGTGTAGAGAGATGGGAGGCTAGGTGCACCCCGTCGAAGAAGAAATTGATTGCTAAAATGCTGGCAGGGACCAGCTACACGACTTGGACTAGTGACATGTGCGGAGTGATGGGCCTCCACACCCCACGTGTTCACTGCGGGAACAGACAAGGACCCACAACAGGAAACTCTGAAGAGTTCTCGGGTCCTTTCCGTACGTCACTGCCCATCACAAATGGACCATTTCAAAGAACTCTACTAACCGGGTCGATTCCAAAGGGATAAGCTCCATTGAACACACCAGTAATATTTGGATCCAGCGTTAAAAACTGGTTAGACTTCAGATCGCTGAAACTGCAAATGAAGAAAAGCACAGTAAGATATGTGATGCTGTTTAAACATAGCAGCAACGTGTACTTTCAGTTCTGCAACACACTGCTCCTGCTGTCCTCTGTACGACTAGCTCACCCACACTGTCAGACTTCCAAAGGGTAAAAGGATTTCTAAGCACAAAAGGCCTGCTAATAAAACCAGTAACAACGAAAAATAACCTCTAGAAACCCATAATATGGGTTTAATTTGCACTGACTGTTTTGGAAAGGAAGTTTCTGGATTTTATTCCTCATTCCCCTAGAATGGAGAGTTGCATTTGAAAGCTCACATTTGGCTCTCACATAAAATTCATCAACAAACACCCAAAGAATAACTGGTACCTTTTTTCCCTTTGGCCTTTGCCTAAGTTTCTCCTCCAACTTCATAAAGACTTTCATTCACACAGAACTCACCACCTTTTTGCATCATAACCAAAGTCACAGGCTTTTTAAGCCACTTTCTGGTTTTGAGGCAAAATAAGATGTGAACATGTAAATACCAAAGGGCCATGACACCTCTGAGCAATGAGGTTACCCCACTTCATGAAACAGTAGGTTAGAAAATCCACACAGCCTGCTTTTCTCCTTTTTTTTACTATTAAGCTGTGTGGAGACTAATGGTTCCTACATAATTCACTCCATTAATTGTTAATTTCTTTACAATAACGCTGCCTAGCTACTCAATTCCAGAAGCACAACCTAGGACAAATATCTCTAAAACTAGCCCTGTGTTTTCCATTCCTCTCAAAATCTGACCTAGACATATATTCTGAAAACTCCAGTGGATAACAGAGTACTTGGAGACAAACTGAACTCATTGGCATAAAGACAAACCATAACACAGGAGGAAGAGCGCTTTTTATGAATAAAAACAACAGACAAGGCAAAGTCCTGGTGCCTTCTGTTTGGATTTTACACTGCTGAAGTCTCCAGCCATTCAGAAGAATGTCCTGGTGAGACCACAGCTGGAATCTTGTGTCCAGATCTGGGCCCCTCAGTTCCAGAAGGACACAGAACTGCTGCAGAGAGTTCAGCACAGAGCCATGAAGGGAGGGGAGCATCTCCCTGCTGAGGAAAGGCTGAGGGAGCTCGGGCTCTTGAGCTTGATGAAAAGGAGACTGAGGGGTGTTCCCATGAATGTTGATCAATAAGTGAAGGCTGGGTGCCAGGAGGATGGAGCCAGGCTCTGCTCAGGGGCACCCAATGATAGGACAAGGGGCAATGGGTGTGAGCTGGAACAGAGGAGGTTCCACATCAGTCTGAGAAGGACCTTCTTCCCGGTGAGGGTGACAGAGCCCTGGAAGGGGCTGCCCAAGGGGGTTGCAGAGTCTTCTTCTCCAGAGATGTTTAAAACCTGCCTGGACACGTTCCTTTGCAACTGGATCTAGGGGATCCTGTTGTGGTGGAGGGATTGGACTGGCTGATCTTTCGAGGTCCCTTCCAAGCCCTACCATTCTGTCAATGTGACACAAAAAAAGATGCAAAACAAACCCAAGAAGCTTTAGAGGCTGAATAAACCGTAAAATACCACCTCAGAAAACTAGGTGTAATTTCTTACTATTAATACTGTGCCAGCTGCAGGTTTTAATCGCTCACAATTATTAGCTAGCACACAGAATCAGGGTGCTGCAACTGAATTTGTTCCAGAAGGCTGATGATCACCCACACCACGGGATAATATTGTAGAAAATGTTCCAGGTGACTGAGGACATGTAAATCCAGTAAAGCAGCACTGAGAAACACAAGATTAATCTGAAAGAGTGACTGAATTAAATACAATCAAATTCTAAGAGTGATTTTGCCAGAAACAGGACACACTGTGGACTTCCCTTTGAAGATAACGAGCAGTTTCATTTTTGGTTTTGTTCTTACACAATTATTAGTACCCTTTTCATTCTAGGTGTAGATGCAGCACTTAGCCCTCGGTGCACTAGTGTTTGCTACCTTGTATTGACTAGATTTCACTGCACTTACCGACCGCTCTCAGGAAAAGGAGGTTAAATTGGGTGAGCAAAAGGGCTAAACTGTTGCAGGAAGTGTATTTTTGTTTCTGTGGCAGAGCAAACAGAAGCACCCTACTCACCTCCAAACCTGGTGTTCAAACATCGCTGAAACGTTCCATCCAGAACCAAAGATATTTAATGACTTTGAAAAACAGTCATTATAGATCAATCCAGTGTATATAGAGAACAGACCCATTAATAAAATAACATATCGGCCTTCATATAACATCTTCATTATCTGTAATCATTGGAAACAAGAAGAAACTGATGAAAAACATCATCTGCTACGGGAACAACCGGCACCTAGACCTTGCCAAAGAGACACGGCCAAACAAAGACTTCCAAATCTAGAAGTTGTTGGGAGCAGTCATTAAGGAACACGAAGAAACCTCTGGCTAATCAGAATCTAACACAGAATTTTGCTTCATGTTTATACAAGTGTCTGTCAGCAAATGGGTGCAACACATCTCCCCTCACACACTCACAGTGACTTACACACTTATGTGTCTTAGGAAACAGAGGTTGCAGCAGCATATTCTGAAAGAGAATTGTGCTTTAAGCCAAATGCAGGGGTTTGAAGTCCCCACGTCTGCTCCTGTGACATAAACTGAAACTCTTCTCGTTGGCATCATTCCACTAATGATCAGTCTTTGAAAGCCACACTTCCTTCCTGGGACCAGCCCTCAAGAAATCAGGCATTTGCAAGCACTCTTAATTAATTGTAACTCTAATCAGAGATGGAGGTGATCCTGCATTCCAACCCAATACGATGAACCAATTAGTTAAAGCTAATGAATTTCAAGTGACAGCTCCTTCTCAGAAAAATACAAGATGGAATTTGAAAAACTCATTTTCTCCTCACATTTAGTCACTGTAACCACAATCTGTTCCCAGTCTTTCACCCCCAAATATTTCCACCCTTTCAAGAAAAATAAGTGAATAGTTTTGTGAAGAGAGCACATTGATCTGAAGGAACACAGCAACTTTAAACACAGAAAATCCTGAAACAAAGGGGGAAAACCCCAGTGTAATGCATCTGCAATAAACAGAAACACAGCAATAAATAGTCAGTTGAAGTTCTGGAGGAGGAGTCAATGATGTGTTATTCTTTTTACCTCATCCTGTGATCTCTGTAACCTAGGGTGCTTTTCATACAGTATGGTCAGGAGTGCAAATATGAACATGAGCAGACCGTGCCCCAAGTCTCCAAACATCACAGCAAACAAGAAGGGGAAGGTGATGATGGTATAGAGAGCTGAAATGACAACATAACACATTTCAGGCACGAGGCACAACAGACGTTGTCTGAATTCAATTCAACTACTTTAACCCCTGTGAAACAATTTTCAGCTTGAAGTTTGAAAAACATTTCAGCCCCTAAAGGAGCCTTCCCACATGCTACTAATTTCACTCAGTTTAGTTTGCTTGTTGTGTTTCCCTTAGTAGTGACAACGCCACAGTTGAGCATCAGCTGACAATTCTGAGGATAATAACATGAACCCAGGAAGCAAAAACCAAACAGTTCCTCCTCGGTGGCTATTTTGGCTCTGTATGCACACAGCAGAATGGCTGGTACCGCTTCACCCTTACAGGACTAGGGGGAATGGAGCAAAGCTGGAGATGGGTAGACTTAGACCGGATGTGAGGAGAAAGTTCTTCACCATGAGTGTGTGAGAGCCTGGAATGGTTGCCCAGGGAGGTGGTTGGGTCCCCGTCCTTGGAGGTGTTTAATCCCAGGCTGGATGAGGCTCTGGCCAGCCTGATCTAGGGTGGGATGTCCATGACCATGGCAGGGCAGTTGGAACTGGATGATCCTGTGGTCCCTTCTAACCCTGACTGACTGTGTGACTTGGTCTGGGTGATCCTGCTGTGGCAGGGGGATTGGACTAGATGATCTTTCGAGGTCCCTTCCAATCCCTAATGATTCTATGATTCTACTTAAACACGTGACAAGCAGTAAGGACAGCACAGCTCACAGTTCAGATCTCAGAAGGACCAACCTGGATTAACTTCCCCGTAGCTTCCAATTCCATAGGCATCAACAATGTCTTGGAACCCTGAGGTGAATTTATTGGTTCGTATCAGAGTTGGAGGAGGTTGTGTTGTTGGGATGGTGTTCACGAAGGAAGAAACTGTAGCTCCACTCTTCCTCTAACGACAGACAGAAAGAGGATACATTTACATAAAAAACCTCAGCTGATCTTTCGAGGTCCTTTCCAATCCGTAATGATTCTATGATGCTTAATCTCACTGAAGTGAGAACATTTCTTCTGTCAGTGATCCTGAAACACCCCTAAATTAGGCCCTCAGTTTATTATTTATCCCTTTGTGCTTTCTAAAAAAATACATTGATCTATTCCTCCAAAACCACTGATTATATAAAGTGTTCTAATCTTTCCTTATTTTATATGAAATATCACACAAGATCCATCAGTCAATACTGTAAAGCAAAGATTTGTTAGTAAAAATTCTCTCTACAAAAGATGGAGCTGCACTCAACTTTCCAATCCGTAATGATTCTATGATGCTTAATCTCACTGAAGTGAGAACATTTCTTCTGTCAGTGATCCTGAAACACCCCTAAATTAGGCCCTCAGTTTATTATTTATCCCTTTGTGCTTTCTAAAAAAATACATTGATCTATTCCTCCAAAACCACTGATTATATAAAGTGTTCTAATCTTTCCTTATTTTATATGAAATATCACACAAGATCCATCAGTTAATACTGTAAAGCAAAGATTTGTTAGTAAAAATTCTCTCTACAAAAGATGGAGCTGCACTCAACTAACAGGAATTAGCACCTTCTGCCTGACTGCAGGTAACACTGTGAGTCCAGACAGACTGAGGTCCAGCACAGAAGTTATTAAATAAAATCAAACAAGCAAACTGACCCCCAAAAGACCACAAAACCTTAAAACACACAGCACTAAAGGCTTGGCTTATAAAGAAATCACTTGCTACGAGTTCATCAAGATCCAGACCTACCTGCATCTACTTTATGTTAAATAATTGTATTATTTCCTCATTTGTATAGTTAATTCAAGACAAAACTCTTCACATTAGTGACTTACTGAACCTTCTTCCAGTGCATGGCGCAAGTTCTGCAGATCAGCCACTGGGCACCAAACTTCAGCAATCAAACATTTATTGGTGACATCAAAACTGCAGAGGTTGAGCACATGATAAATGGCTTTCATCTTCTTCACCTGGATCACCCACGTGTAGATGGATTCAGAGGCTTTGCACAGGACCTGGTGTAAATAATCCTCAGTCTTGTGCAGCACCTTTGCCCCAAGAGAAAAAAACAAGACTTTTTCATTGAGTAGCAGTGGTTACGTTAACCAGGGTAAGAGCATCCAGCGTTCATCCAGCGCCGAGTCCAATCAGCAGGAGGACACACCAAGCACTGCTGAAAACAGAAAGGAGTGCCAGGCATCCTGACTAGATGATCTTTCGAGGTCCCTTCCAATCTGTAGTGATTCTATGATTTAACAGGAGAGCAGGGACAAGACATACAGCTCTGTTCAGTTCCCAAGCTGGTTGTGTTTTAGGAACTCATTCCTGTATTTAACGCTGTGATTCATCGAACGATTTCCTGTGGTGCAGTAACTACAGCAAAGGAAACACTGATATTTACTCACAGTGTGAAGATCCTGAATGCGGATATTTAGTCCTTCAACAACTGCCTTGCGCTCCTCCGTGCTGTTCGGGTAGGGATACACATGACAGTGATAGCTACAGGAAAACAGAAGTTTGCTTGAAATAACCAAGGTAAAGCTAACCCAACCGCCCAACCCCGCGCCCTTGTCAAATCTGCAACACACCATTTCATAGCCATGGAACAGATTCAACTGAGAGAGCCAGTATTTTGCCCACAGTTAATACAGGCTGCAGATAAAATGACTCACATGGGGTTTTTTTAAGGCATAATTACAAAGCTACAGTAGGGGGGAGAGGAACACATTTAGCTTCAAAAACCTTGCCTAAAAATCAACACTTACAAGGAAGGGAAGCAGGAGGAAAGCTAATAACCCAGGTATTAAAAAAATGATTTAGTACCTATTTGTTTTACTGCTTACCAGTCACAAATCTTCTTGACTTTCTGGCCAATTTGCTCACCCCAATAGGACACTAAAAAAACAAACCATCTTGTGGATTCACCCTACAAAAAAAGAAAAGGTTAAGGTGAAGTTTTAACCAACAGCTCCACGGTGATAACTATAGAGCAAAATAACAAATCTGATTAATTAGGAAAAAACTGTGTTAGCCTTCCAGCACTTTAGTGAAGGATGAAGCCAGGCTCTTCTCAGTGAGCTTGGTGAAAAGGGGACTGAGGGGTGACCTCATTAATGTTGATAAATATGTGAAGGGTGGGTGTCAGAAGGATGGAGTCAGGCTCTGCTCAGTGTCTTCTAATGATAGGACAAGGGGCGATGGGTGTAAGTTGGAACAGAGGAGGTTCCACATCAGTATGAGAAAGAACTTCTTCCTGGTGAGGGTGACAGAGCGCTGGGAGGGGCTGCCCAGGGGAGTTGTGGAGTCTCCTTCTCTGAAGACATTTAAAATCCACCTGGATGTGTTCTTGTGTGACTTGGTCTAGGTGATCCTGCTGTGGCAGGGGGATGGGACTGGCTGATCTTTCGAGGTCCCTTCCAATCCCTAATGTGCTGTGATTCTGTGAAGATCAAAAGCTAAAATTCAGGTGTGCCAATCTCTTTCCTTTTTATATTAAAGGAAAAAACAGAAGTTTTCAGGGAAAACAAAAAGAGATTCTATTTTAACACCTCAGAATTATTAACAGAAGTCTTACAACAATTACAATCAAATCAAACTTTACAATGACCAGGCAGCTAGAAGTGCTGATTAATAAAAGGTGAATTTTATAAGTTCAGAAATTAAAAAAATACTTCAAAAGAATCTGCTCTGCAGATTATTTTTCCTTAGCTACTGGATGAACAATAAAATGGCTAGTAAAAGGCAATGCACTGTACAGGCCTAGTTAATAAGTGTCCAAGCAGCCGTTCATGCCACGTGTTTCACTCAAGGCAGGCAATCCTAAAGCCAGCACTACTCCACAATGAAGTTCCTCACTCATCAAGCTGAGCCACGATCAATTAATCGCTGCTCCTACAGTTGCAGTGGCATCGAGACTTCCAATTTTGAAGTCTGACAACTTCCAGTACTTTAAACACACTTTTCTCTCCACGGACACCGGGAAATCATTTGCTTTCACTGCAGGCGGACGCGAGCAGCAACTCTTCAAAGTCCCACGAAAGGCACAAACAAAATAAACCAAGAGTCATGATGTTTACTCACCGTATCGGGATCTTCCAGACGCTCATCCAGCTCTGCGTAAGTGAGAATCGTGTAACCTTTGCAGACGCGCCACAGCATTTTCTCAAATGCTTCCACTTTTGCTATGTGAACTAACCCAGACATGAAACTGCAGAAGGAGAGAGGCTTGAACTCCACAAGTCAAATTAAAAACTCACTAAAAACCACCATCAGTCAGGACCACAGTTACGCTAACTTAATATCTGCCGTCTCTGGAGAAGGAAGCATCACCCTACGTAGGAAGCAAGACAATAGATTCCATTTCTATTTGGAAGACAGACAGATCGTAGGTCTGAGCACACAGCCAGACCATCTGATCTAGTTTCTTCCTGGGGTAGTAAGATTCTGAATCTTTTATCTAAGGTATCCTCTGTGTGAAGAGTGGTATCCAAACACCGTTTCAACAGCAAGTAGGCAACACCACTGGTAATGTTACGTTAATGTCACAGTGAGGGTGACAGAGCACTGGAACAGGCTGCCCAGGGTGGTTGTGGAGTCTCCTTCACTGGAGATGTTCAAGACCTGCCTGGATGTGTTCCTGTGTGACTTGGTCTAGGTGATCCTGCTGTTGCAGGGGGATTGGACTAGATGATCTTTTGAGGTCCCTTCCAATCCATAGTGATTCTATGAAACACTTGGAGTTTATTGTAGAAAACAGAGTTTGAACAGCGCAAGTATTTATGGATTTAAGAGCATTTAGGTTTTCTTCTTAACACACATACTTGGTGATGGAATTTTAGTGACAGAGGGGTTTTTTGTGCCATCTTACTTCTCTCTTGGGGAGGTGTGGCTGGAGAGCCGTCTGGCAGAAAGGGACCTGGGGGCTCTAATCGACAGTTGGCTCTAATCTTGGCCAGCAGTGTGGCCAAGAAGGCCAATGGCATCCAGGCTTGGATTAGAAATAGTGTGACAAGCAGGAGCAGGAAGGTGATCATCACCCTGTATTTGGCACTGGTGAGGCCACATCTTGAGTACTGTGTCCAGTTTTGGACATAGTTTTGGACACAGGAGAGACATCGAGGTGCTGGAGCAAGCACAGAGAAGGGCAATGAAGTTGCTGAAGGGCCTGGAGAATAAATCTCATGATGAGTGTATTAGAAACACCTTCGATATCACAGAGGCAAAAAAACTCGTGAAGCACTGGAATAAAAATCTTCCCAATCATGGTTATTTCTCACAAGCGATTGAAAGAGCTGGGGCTCTTTAGTTTGAAGAAGAGGAGGCTGAGAGGAGACCTCATCACTCTCCACAACTACCTGATGTTGTGGAGAGGTTGGTGTCGGTGTCTCCTCACAAGCAGTTAGTGATAAAACAAGAGGCAATGGGTTCAAACTACAACAGAGGAGGTTCAGACTTGACATTATGAAACACTTTTCCACAGAAAGTGGTCAGGCACTGGAACAGGCTGCCCAGAGAGGGGCCTCTCGCTGTTCCTGGGTGTGTTAAAGATCGATTAGATGTGGTGTTGAGGGACCTGGTTTAAGGGAGACCTTTATAAGTAGGATTAATGGTTGGACTTCATGATCTCAAGGGTCTTTTCCAACCAGAACGATTCTGTGATTCTTCAAACAGCCCAACTTTGTTACAAAGGGCCAGATATGAAACCGTTTGGCTCATCTGCTATCGCCACAGTCACACCACACTCAATCTTTGAGGAAAGCAGCCCATTATTTACAGCAGCAAGGGAAACAGTTTAGTAAAGAAACAGGCTGGCAGCCTGCCCCGCGTGGACTGCTCCGTACCTACCCCAGCTTGGCACCCAGCCTGTGCATGCAGTTGTAATCTGCTAATGGCTCGTTTTCCACAGATGGAAACTCTTCATAATTGGGTTGTAAATGGGATTCATACTGGCAAATGAGGAGAAAAAAAGAGCATTCATAGCTTGAGACCCCCAAAATAATTAAATCATTCATTTAAAGAAGACATGCTAACTAATTCAGCAAAAATATAAACCCTTTTCCCGTGTTCAGTTCAGAAAGATCCTGGGATCTCAAGTGTTCTGCTTTCAGCAGCGGCAGTCAGCATCGCAAAGGTTACACAGTAAATCTCTTACGACAGTCGAAGTCGTACCTCAGCTGTTCTCCTGACAAATCTCTGCGTGACCTCTAACATGCACGTGTATTCTGTCAGCTCAAGCAGGTTTTTCCTCAATTTCTCTTTGTTTTTCGTTATTTCCCTCAATTCTGTCTCCAGCTTCTGTAACTGTTCCTAAGACACGGAGAAAAAAAAGGACACAGAATCAGTCATAGTGTTTGGGGAATCAAGGGAGGATGAAGTTTAAGCACACGCTACCTTGTGCAAGATGGGAGTTCCCCAATTCCTCAATTAACTTAAGCTCCATAGGTTTTATTCCTCAGTCTGTCAAAGGTTGCTTTGTACTGTGTACACTTGATCCTCCACTGGCATCTGTTAAGTCTGGTCTTCTGACCCTAATCTGTGTCTGAGCTAAGTAACACACACTTGGAATTAGAACTTCAGACAGCCCAGGGTGCAAAACACTTGTCTTTTCCAGCAATAGAATTACAGCAGAACAAAACATCATTCAAAATGCTGTCTGCATCTTACAAGCTTCTGCTTCCAACATAATTCCAGAAAAGAGCACCAAGTTGGGCCATTTTTGTCAATACCAACCCCCCACTGGCAGTCTTTAAAGTAACAACGGCAGAAATAAAAGAATAAATTAAATGTTTTAAAAAAGAGGACAAAACTGAAAGCAAATGCTTCCACTGCTCCCCCTCACCCCTACAACTTCAGTCCTAACTAATAAGGATGTAAGTGATAAAGGCTGAATCAAAGACCCAGAGCTCTACTTGTGGCATCTGTGGGGTGAAAAGTTACCTGGATTTCTAAAATGTGTTTCAACAAAGGGGCAGGAGGAGCAACATCTCCTTCAGGAAGTGGAATATCCACCTTTTTAATTTCTTGTACTAAGTACCCTGGAGCAAAAAGGAAAAACCCAGCATTAGAAAGGAAATGGCATTTCCTTGTACATCCTCAAGTGCTGCACAGTCGACCTTCAGCTGTTACTGATGGTGCTGAACGCACTGCAGCAGCATCAGGCTCTAGAGATTTGATTCACTCACTTCAGCACCACCACACACTCTAGTGTCTTCAAAAACAGAGGAGCTTATAGAGCACTAGAACTAAACACACAGAACATTTCTGTCCTGGGAGTCTGCACAAGCTTCTTCAGAGTCCTCTGGCTTAAATTTTCCAGCACAAATACCGTTTACGAAGCTTTTAATGTGCAAGTGACCACTTTCTGCTCATTGTGTCATGTGCTGAAAATCAGTGTCCTGCTCATTGAGCCACATTTGGAACAAAAAGTGTTCACACAAGGTGGCTGAAGCAACCTTGACAATAAATACAACTCACGCCGGGCAGGGAGGTTGCCAGCATAGCTACTGGAGTGGTATCGCATGACCAGCACATGCCTCTGATGAGAGATTCCAACAAAAGAGTCCTTTAACGGCAACTTGGCCTCAGGATGCATCTTGGCTGTAACGCTCTGCGTATCCTTCTCCATTAATCACCATGCAAAAACAATTATTAATAGCTTCAGATATTTATAAGGCTGCTTGGAAATTCGGCAGCACTGAGTTACATAACATGAAAAACAGGGTTTATCTTATAGTCAAGGAACTATCCAGAGTAAAGCTTCCACTTCTCTCGCAGTTTTCCGCAGTCAGTACCAAAATGTTCTCAACTATTCATCACCAACACATTAGCACCATTTTGTCACCTCTGAGATTTAAAAAACCCCCAAACAGCCTATATTTAGCTTATACATCTTGTACTGTAAGTTAATGTGGCTGCTCAACTAAGCCAAGAACCAGAGATCAGTAGAACAGGATGCCCAGAGAGGTCGTGGAGACTCCATGTTCAAAATCCCACCAGCAAGAGTCCTGGGCAACCAGCTGGCTCTGTGTGAGCTGGAGGGCTCACTGGGAGAGGTCCCTTCCAGCCTAAAAGATTCTGTGATACCCTCGAGCGATGCATCACATCACTGCTGTCAACTAAGGAGCACAACACACATTAAGGGATACAGCTCTATGTTCTGACACAACTCAGGGCTACAGAGAAGTGATCTCCAGCTCCAAAACTCTACATGAACACTCACCACACCACGTTTGTCTATTTTTTCATGCACGCAAAAGCGGTGTAAGATTCCACGTCACTCAGGTCATACAAGATGGGGAAGATTTAAAAACCCTGTAGCTGAAAGCTCCCCTGTAGCTCCACTCTAGCAATCTAAGTTTTACCAATGCCACAGATGAGAGGGTAGACATGAAACCAGAGCTCACCAAGGATTCTTTCCATTTCTTCACACTTCTTTACTTCGTTCACAAATTTCCTCTGAAATGCACTGACATTTGGGTTGAGCTGAAGGAGAAGGACAAAATGCTTATTAGGGATTTAAAACAGAGACCGCTCCTAAAACCCCACAGCTACTTCTGTCACTTCATGGAGGAGATTTTGTGTGTATTGGACATATTCTTCCCCAAAGTGCTTTTTGACTAAGAAGGTATAAGCATCTAAAGGGACTAAAAAACCTTCAAACAGAAAGGTTTCATTACAGCAGAATTACTGCACCTTTGCTAATTTACTCAAATAACAACCAGGTCTAGTAGAGAAACCCTTCCTGATCTTGTTGCTGCAGTTTCAGAATCACAGAGTCATTCAGGTTGGAAAAGACCCTTGGGATCATCAAGCCCAACCACCAGCCCTACTCTACAAGTTCAACGCTAAACCGGATCCCCCCAGTGCCACATCCAAGTGACTTTTAAACACATCCAGAGATGGGGAATCAACTTACCAAGTTCAAACTAACAACCAAACCTTTCTGCAAGGGCATTTCTGCAGTGGATTTCCACGGGATCTGTCTGAAACGCTACACTTCAAAAGATCTTTATACATACATCCCTGTATTATGAGTGTGCCATGTCTTTGATTACTTCTTCAGCTTTTAAATCAGACCCCACTGATACATTATCACTGGGATAAATGGGATGCCAGACACCTGGAATAACATCAGTGTTAGAATCATAGAATCCCTTCCAATCTCTAATGATTCTATGACCCCACTGATACATTATCACTGGGATAAATGGGATGCCAGATACCTGGAACAGCATCAGTGTGTCACTCATGACACCCACATAATGGTTCTCACAGATTTGCCTCCTCCCAACTGCCACATTTACTAACTACCTGTTGATTTAAGTTCTCCTAGCTTTCCTTGCAAACATTTTGTAATGTACATTGCTGAAGCATACTTGGAATAAATTCCAGTCTCACTCAGCAAGCAAAGATCATATAATTATGATGAGACAATGCAGAATCAAGGTTAATTATTACCCAACTTTATATTAGTGGGGCATATAGTTTCCTCCAAGTTGAACTGCTCCTCTGGGAACACATATGATTTACAAAGCAGCAGTGTGTGGTGTTGGAGAAATAAACCTAGAGAAGAGCTAAGATGTTTCCGTGCATTTCTCAGCAGGGTGACTATATCTTTCAGCCCTGCTCTAGCAGCAGGGTTGGCCTAGATGATCTTCAGAGGTCCCTTCCAACCCCCACCAGTCTGTGACTTGCTGTGCACATACACAGAGAGTGGTCAGTGTGGTTACAGGAGGGTAACAGGCCCCTTACAGGATCCTACTGCCAAAACCCCCCAAGTTTAAACCAATTCTGTGAGAGGTAGGACTCAGTCACCCCAAAACATCCCTCCACAGAGTCTCACTCAGTCTAGAGCAACACAGCAACTTTCCATCACCTGATTTCACTTTCACAAGAATGAAATTTAAGTTGTAGGTAGACAGACAGATGTTAAGTTGGACAAGCTGATCCCTGAGGTCCCTCCCAACTTGACAATCCATGATACATTTGCAAGGCAGGCTTGGGGAAAGCTGGAAATGAAGTGCTCTTGGAGTCCTTCACCTCACACTGAATCACTGAATAGTTTAGTTTGGAAGGGACCTCAGAGCTCACCCAGTGCCAACCCCCTGCCATGCAGCGACACAATTACCACACCACATTGCCCAGAGCCCCAGCCAACCTGGCCTTGAACACTTCCAGGGATGGAGCAGACACAGCCTTCCTAGGCAACCTCTTCCAGGGCCTCAGCACGCTCACAGGGAGGAATTTCTGCCTCAGAACTCATCTCAATCTCCCTTCTTTTAGCTAGAACTCATTCCCCTTGTCCTATCACTAGGTGCCCCGTCAAAAGTCCCTCTCCCGACTTCAGAGAGGGGAAAACGCCACAAGCCCGCCCCTCCCCGCCACCTCCGGGGCCCCTTTCGCCGCCTCCTCCCGCTGCGCCCCTACTCACGTCTCGGAACTCGGCCAGGCCGCGCTCCCCCACCTCGCTGAGGCACTCGTAGGCCGAGCCGCTCTGCAGGAAGAGCTGCGCCAGGCACATCGGCTCCCCGCGGAACAGCGAGCCCATGGCGGGCACCGCCGGGAACCGCACCGGGGCGGCTCAGCCAGGCGGAGCGACGGCGTGTCCGTGGAGAACCCGCGGTCCGGCTGCCATGGCCGAGCCTCAGATGCTTCCGGGGCGGGGCCGGCAGTAACCAGGGGCGGGGCCGGCAGTAACCAGCGGCGGGACCGGCGCGGCTGAGGCGCCGCTGCACTCGGTGGTGGTGCCGGCCCCAGCGGAGCTGCTGACCCTGGAAACAGTCATCAGGCCTTGGAACAGGTTGCCCAGGGAGGGGGTTCGATCGCCATTCCTGGACATGTTTCCAGTCATGGAGATCTGGAGCTTAGGGACAGGGTTTAGCAGCAGCCTTGGGACAGCTGGGTTCATGGTTGGACTCAATGAGCTTAAAGGTTCTTTCCAGCCTAAATTATTCTATTATGACTATGGGAATGGTCAGGTCTGAACCACGGGAGAATCCACAACTGCACAGTTGGACCAGATGGTTTTAGGTTGGTGTTTTCCAGTGTAAACAGTTCTACAATTCTGGGACCACTTGTGGAAAATCAGGAGTAAAATCAGTTGGTCTCTACATCCTGTGTAGCCCTGATCAGTTACTGGTTGCAAATTTAAAGGGTTAACTGGAAAAGTGAATTACAGATCAGTAAGTGAAAATATCTGAAGTATTAATGCTTTTCAGCAGAGTGACTAATCTGTCTGCAGCACCAAAGCCAGGTGGGTTTACTATGCAAAACAGCTGCTGTCCCAACCCACCACACCAGGAGAGGAGAACAAATGTGATAGAACAGTCATTCCATGAGGGCAACCCCAACCCGTTGGGTTCTGCACTAACCCGTGAGCCATGCACCACGAAGAGCTCAGCCTGCTAAAGTCAACTCTGCACTCTTGCTGCTCCAAACAGAGTCTAGCACTGAAACAGAATTCTGTCTGTTTTCAATAACACAACCATCTTCTGTGTCCTGTATTCATTTTGTGAATCTTTAAGTGTTTCTAGAAAATGGCTACAAACTCCAGGAATAAATATCCACATTTTACCCAAATGTACTTAAAATCTAACAAAACGGTTCTCTTTACATCAACGTTTTTAAAGCAAGGAACTATTCAGTAATTTAGAAAAGTAAGGGCTATTCATAATTGCTGCAAGTAGAACAAGAAATGCCAACGACAGGCCTCTAGCAAGACACTGGGAGTATGGTTCCCCTGCAAAATAAAAAAAACAAAGAAAGTATAAGCACGTAGAGCTAAATTTTGCTTCAGACAAGCTACAGGATACAGGTTAAAGTATATTCATAGCCTGAGTAAAATGACTGAGCACAAAGCAGGGAAGAAGATGCTTTGTAAGACTTAATGCTTTGTGTAACTTTAGTCCCTGAAGTTGTGCAGAAAATAAACACAGGCAGTTGCTTCTTCCCATGGAGCTCCCAGAACAGAGTCCAAGTGCTTTGATGTCTTTTAAAATGCCAGACATTTAGTTTACAGTCTTGCACAAAACGTAACCCAGCACAGAGGAAATTAAAGAATTAACGTGGCAAGTTTTTATGGGAACCCACGTGGGCTGACTGCAGACCTCTCGCTGCCCCAAGTGAGAAACCGTTACAGCAGGAAACAGGAACAGAACAATACCCTAACGTGGTTCATTCTCCTTTGCCTTAGAAGAAAAGCACATCGCACTCCAAACTGTAGGACTCCCTCCCTGCCAGATCTTCCCAGAACTTCACCCTTACCCACAAATTACACTTAGCAATTGTTTTCTTCCGATTAAGAAATTAAAGCATTATCAAGGAAAATAAAAACCAGACAGGCTTATGGGATTATACTCTCTGAAAGAGAGTTTGATTCCCTGCTCCAAAGCAATTCTTTCAGACTCAACTCCACCTGTCTAATTATGTTTCACACACAAAAAAAAGTCTGGCCTGGGAGCTGCCACAGGATCCGAGCCAGGAGATGTAGATCAGGAACCTACCTTTAAGGGGTAGGTTAAAGCCCCCTCACGGCACTTCCACACACATGGCATGAGTGGGACTGCAGTGCAAGATGGGCTGAGACCAGAGCTGGGGATGTAAACTGTGCTGCTTGTAAAGGTGCTGGCAAGCACAGTGTTTAATTCTGACTTGTTTAATATATGGAATAAACTAGGAGGAGTGAACAGGTTGCCCAGAGAGACAGTAGAAGCTCCATCCCTGGAAGCATTGAAGGGTTTAATATATGGAATAAACCAGGAGGAGTGAACAGGTTGCCCAGAGAGACAGTAGAAGCTCCATCCCTGGAAGCATTGAAGGGCAGGCATGACAGGGCTCTGAGCGACCTATCTAGTTGAAGATGTCCCTGCCCACTACAGGGTGGGTTGGACTAGATGATCTTTACAGACCCCATCCAGCCCAACACATCCTATGACTCTATGATTCTAAGGACAGCCAGCTGAAGGTGTTCTGCACTGCTTGTGACCGTTACCTGTGTAAAACCGTGTCAATGGGTAGAAAAGTTGTGGCCAGCAGACGTCGTTTCGATTGCAGTCAAATTGTGTACAATTCATCTGAAATCTGGGGGGGGGAAGATACATATAAAGCAGATTTACTACTTACAGTGCCAGAACACCAGGACAAGTGGAAAAAACAGAGTGAAAGTGTCCAGATCACACAACAAAAGAAAGGACTGTCACTAAGAATAAATTGATAAATCTTTGAACCAGGCCTTCCTGCTCTGTATTCTACCAAATCGAAGGAACACTTTGATCTACAGTGTTCACACTGCTGAATGTAGTGCGAAGCACTGGTGTTTTTACCTGGTCAGTGGAACAGGTGGCTGAGCTGGCACTTGGATAAACTGGACAGAAGCAGTGATGGGAAGAAAGCTGACGCTGTTCGCACAGGTAAGGCCGCACTGGAACTGCCATATGACTGTCGAGTAACTGTAAGAGTATTTGTAACTATCAATTGAGGGCTGTCAATGGAAATTTGGAGTCTAAACATAACCATGAAAGGACTAAATACATAGTGTTTAGGAGGCGCTTGATGATGTCTGGGTTTCCAACACCATGCAGAAAAAGGACTTGTGAAGTCTGGAAAGGAAGTGTGATAAAATCCTATCCACTGGGATTAACTTGGGGGGGAAAAATGTTTGCAATGTGAGAATTCCTTGTTTGGGGAAAGAATAAAGTATTTATCACAGAGGCACAACTCTCTCTACCTGATCTGAACAGCAAGAATCTCTTGCCGGGGAATCCCTTGTACTGCACCCACGACAGCAAAGATTATGCGAATATTCAGATTTGCAGGAATATCTGGACAAATTCCTTTTAAGCTTCTAGCACTCACGTTGGTACCAGAATCCAGTGGATCTAGTCCTATGGAGGAGAGCGGAGTTAATTAAATGGAAATATCATGGAAAATATGATATTTTCCATAAGTATATTATTGTCATAGTCCAGTGAGAACCTAGTAGCTATTTTAGAGGAAACATAGGAAAGAAAATATTTTCTCTATATCAGATACATATAATGAAAAGGAGTGTTTTATCTACAGAGAACTAAAACATCAAGTCACACATGTATAGTGAAATACACACTGGTGCAGCATCCATAGAGTGTTTACACATTCATGGATGAATCCAGACACACATTTAGGCATCTGGAATTACATAAGAGTTTATTCTGAGATGCTGTGTTTGCTGGATGGGCCTACTCAGGACTATAAATACCACCACAAACCTCACTTACGTATAATTTCTACCCAGTCATTGAGATCGCTGTCACTCGAATTGTGCCTCTTTCCAACGTGAGTAGCTTGTATTAGTGAATTCAATTTCTCAGTTACATTTGCTCTGCAAAATAAGAATAAAAATAAATGTGTGGGTTGTCATAAGGTCACTTTCCTCTGAGAGACATTACCACTCAAGAAAAACAAACTACTGAGGTGTCTGTTGAAGGGAAGAAACAGCAAAGCCTCATTTCAATACAGAGAGATCCAACTGCAATCATTACTATCATTTCCCTCAAAACACAGAACAGGAGGTGGTGAAGTCTTCATCTATCTAGTGATAGGACAAAGGGCAATGGGTGTGAGCTGGAACATATGGGAGGTTCCATATAAATCTGAGAAGGAACTTCTTCCTGGTGAGGGTGACAGAGCACTGGGACAGGCTGCCCAGGGTGGTTGTAGAGTCTCCTTCTGTGGAGATGTTTAAAACCAGCCTGGATATGTTCCTGTGTGACTTGGTCCAGGTGATCCTGCTGTGGCAGGGGGATTGGACTAGATGGTCTTTCGAGGTCCTTTCCAATCCCTAATGTTCTGTGATTCGTCCCTGAAGGTGTTTAAAGAATGTCTAGATGTGGCCCTAGAGAACATGCTTTAAGCGGGCATGGTAGGGTCAGGTTGCCAGCTGGACTGGATGGTCTTATAGGTGTCTTTCAACCTTAATGATTCTACAGTTCTAAAGCTGAAATGTATACCTGAACATTTTAAAAGAACATTAGAGCAACAAGACGGATGCGGGGAAAAACAACAGAGCTCACCTTAAGAGGCTGCAGTCTTCATTAATATCAACTTCTAGAACACACCCAGAGAGCGAATCTAGCCCGAATAAAACTGGTGTGTAAGATGCCGACGTACATAGACCTCTGCCAGCTATGAAATGAAAACAATTTACTTGAGCTTTCCTATGTTGACCTGTTAACCACTAGCTTCTGCAGAAATATTAAACACTAGAATGCGAAAGAGCAAGTGGTATAGTTGAAAAACTAGATACAATTAGATCTTCCAAGAGAGCATCAGAGGCTTAGGCACTGAAGTTTGAACAAAGGATAGGGAAGAGTCTAGAAAAGCAAAATTATTAACAAAAATATGTACACACACACACACACTCTTAAAAATAAAAAAGGCATTTTAGCATTAACTATGGTTCAAGCTGCAACCTCACAAGCCCGTACCTGGCTGCCAAATGTTCAGGCTTCCTAAAGTATCAGAATCATTCAAATTTGCAGCTCTGACTGGTTTTCCAACTTGATAACCTAAACAGAGAAAGGTAAACCTTGAACAGCCTGTAAGAACCTATAAACATTAACATTTGCATCATCAACCTTGGCAAACAAATAAGCATTTCCAGCACAAGCTGAATTCACTCAGTTTAACTCATCACCACTATTACAATTGTGGTGCATTAAGGCAGGAAAGGGGGGGGACAGCAACAAAAACAACTATCACGGAATGTTAGGGATCGGAAGGGACCTCTAAATGGACTGGAAGAGACCTCAAAATATCATCCAGTCTAATCCCCCTGCCAGAGCAGGATCCCCTAGGTAAGCTATGAAAGAGAAGAAACACAGACCCTGATAATAATCTATACAGTTCAATTTTCTTCTGTTTTTCACTTTTAAAAGGCAACATAAATATTAATACCTGGATTCCCAAAGGGTTCTGTTGCATTAGTACTCTCTACATTTAGAAATTTGACTGTAAACCTCTGTGTCAGTATTTCTGTAACAGGAAAAAATATACAACTTTACTTTTAAATAAGTAGATTAGCAAAAAGAACATTCTGTGTAGGACAGAAACTGCCATCCTCCTCTAGTAATAGAAGATTAACAGAAGATAATAGAAGAGTAAAATAATACAAATAATGGAAATCAGCCCTATAAACTTGCTTTCCAGAGTCCAGAAGAAATTATTTTTTAAAAAGTATTAGTAAATAAGAGACTCTTAACACACAATTTTCATGCTGAAGAAAACAAAGAAAAATCATAAGAGAAACTTGATGATACCTCCAGCACACAACCTTCCAAGGAAGACTGTGACATTTATTTGCTCTATGCTCTTGTCTTTCCAAACGAACGTGTAATTCTCTGCAAAAGTCACATTCTGACACAGGACCTCGGCGGTTTGAAGCCTGTCTGGCAGAATAGAAGAGTAAAAAGACCCTAATGAAAAGCACGAAGTACAAAGCTGGAAAAAGTCACATTGAAAACTGGTGAAATTGTGGAAATGGTAACATCTTGTGAGGATTTATTTTCCTGCTTAAATCCCACCTACTTAGTACAGTGTGACAGTACAAGCCCCTGGCGTATCCAATCCACAGTTTAACATCAGCGATTCCAGGTCCTTCTGCAGTTAAACCCAGCAGTGGGCTTCACATCACCAGCTGCTGCACTTTGCTGGACTCTCTGCTCTCATCTCATTCCTGCATAGGAGCCATCACTGCCCAGAAACACATTAGCCTGGATTCCATCAGCTCTTTTAGGCTGCATTAACCTCCCACTGACTGTAGCCACTGTTCTACATGAAGAAACTGCTTCAGTGATCAAAAACACCCCCACAGAAACATAAGAGCTTACAAAACAGACACATTCATGTGCTTACAGGCTGCCCATCCCACTTACACAGTCATGCTAGAGATTGTTTCCAAGTGTTATCTGTATGTTTTTATTCATTATGTTTTTTCTACTCAAAAATTACTTTTAACTTCAGCTAAGAGACCCAACCTCTTGACCAATTTTAATGAAGTTGGGGTAAATTCAGTACTTTCTGCTTCACAGCAAACAAAGCCATTTGAGTATTAGATAATGTACAGGATCCCCCCTGCAAAGTGCAGCAGCAAACCATTTGAAGCACCCAAATAATCTACTTCATATACAATCCAGGCCAGGTAAGAAAAGGGAAGAGACTTACCACCTTCAGTGATGAATTTGCTTGTGTCTGTGATGGTCCTATAGATGACATTTTGTTGGATGAAGTCTGAGAATGAAAAACAAACACTGCAGTAATGCTGACTAATATGAGAAACAGACATACTCTTTTCAAATCCAAGGTGCAATCCTTGTTGTTGTGAAAATTGAGTAGAAATTTATTTAGACATTAAATTCGGTAAAGGACAAAAGCATTTAATGTATTTTAGTAGAATCATAGAATCATTCAGGTTGGAAAAGACTCCTGGGATCAGAGAGTCCAACCATCAACCCCACTCTACAAGTTCACTCCTAAAACAGATCCCCTAACTCTACATCTAAGTGACTTTCAAACAAAACCAGGGATGAGGACACAACCACCACCCTGGGCAGCCCATCCCACTGCCTGACCAGTCTCTCCGGGAAGAATTTTTTCCTGATGTCCAGTCTAACCCAACCCTGTTGAAGCTGGAAGCCCCTCCCTCTGGTTCTGTCACAATGACCTGTGAGAAGAGACCAGCACCAACATCTCTACAGTGTCCTTTCAGTTGTAGAGAGAAAGCCATGAGGTGTCCCCTCAGCCTCCTCTTCCTCAAACTAAACAGCCCCAACTCTCTCAATCTCTCCTCATCAGATTTAGCCTTCAGGCCCTTCCCCAGCTTTGTTGCCCTCCTCTGCCCTGGCTCCAGCACCTTGCTATCTCCCTTGTACTGAGGTGTCCAAAACTGGACACAGTACTCAAGGTGCCGAGTACAGGGGGACGATCACCTCCCTACTCCTACTGGACACACTATTTCTAAAACAGGCCAGGATGCCATTTGCCTTCTTGCCAGCTTGGTGTCATCTCCAAACTCACTGAGGGGGAGTCGCAGTAGTTATGTCTGGGTCTTACGAAGGTAAAAGACACCAAAAAAATTAGACAATTCCAGAGAATAAAACACATTACCTTCATGCTGGTATAAACATATTATCTCAGCCTGCAGAATGACACTTCCTGAGCTACACTTTGTAATGCAGAAAGTAACCACTTCTCAGTGATTCTGAAATTATAATACTGCACCCTCTTGACAGAAAAAGGGCCCTACAAGAGCCTGAAAGTAAAAAGCAGGAGGGATGCAGTTCGATCATGGGCAGCTGTAATGAGTCACAAGAAAAACAGAGAAAAAGGAAACAAAGGCTGATCCCACTATTTCTTATGTCCAAACACTTGGGAAGTAGTGAGACACGTGCTGGAAGGTCACATGAGAACAGAACACCCCCAAACGCTGAACTACAGCCACCAGACAACAAAGACATCACATGTAGCTACCATAGCAAGAGCTATCAGGTTCTAGCAGCTCCAACAACACAAAGCACACTTGTGGGAGTGTGCCACATACCTCCAGTACCGCTGCTGACGCTCACGTCGTGGGGCAGCCCTTCCTTGTAAGACGCCAGACTGGTGAGGCACTTCACATCAAAGTCCTGGAGATACGCTACAGGGGCATTCCCAACACACTGCCCACTGAAGGATGGCTGCAGGTGGTTCAACAGAAACACGTTGGAACCTCTTGTCACCACCTGCTTTTCATTTGCAGACTGTTTGTTAGTGAAATGCTCTAAGTGCTCACTACGGACATGCAGCGAGCAACAGACATGACAACCAAAATCATCTGAATTTATCAAAACTCCTCCATTCTGCAGCAAGGGGGATGCCAGAATTGTAAAAGCACAGCTTTAAAAGCAGTTTCAATGTCCAGCACAGCTTCACCCCAGTTTGTCAAAGTAAATATGACCAGCAGCTCTCCAAATGCAAAAAGAATTTGAAAACAGTACAGCCAGAGGACTGAGATACAAAGGGAAAAGCAACGATAGTGCTCAGTGCTCCAGCAGGCAAACAAAATCATGAAGAAATGTAAACAGGAGGTTCCTCATCAATCTGAGAAGGTACTTCTTAACTGTGAAGGTGATGGAGCACTGGAAGGGGCTGCCCAGTGGGGTTGTGGAGTCTCCTTCTCTTAAAACCCACCTGTGCGACTGGATCTAGGTGATCCTGCTGTGGCGGGGGGATTGGACTAGATCTTTTAAGATCCCTTCCAACCCCTAATGTTCTGGATTCTGTGAAGTAATAAACTATTAATTAGGCTGCCAAATTTACTTCTATCTCTTGAAATAAAATAAACATTACTATCTGGGGGGATCTGGAAGGATAATGTTTACTTTTATCAATCATTTTACGGTTTTTGTTGGGTTTTTTTGGTGGCAAATACATTCATAGATTCACAGATTCATAGAAGACCTGGTTGGAGGGGACCCCAGGGATCATCTAGTCCAGCCTACCCAGCTAAAATTAGAGTTTCAATTCAATGTGCCAGCAGCCTGTCCAGCTGGGTCTGAATACTGCCCACTGTAGGGCAATCAACCCCTTCCCTTGGGAGATGATTCCAGTGGTTAATTGTTCTCATGCTGAAGAATTTTCTTCCAGAGAGAATGCTGCAGAATCTGGTTACAAAGCCATAAGGACTGTGAAATACAGAGAGCATCAAACAAACCAAGAGGAATCAAAAGCTCCTAAACACAAAGTGATTACCTGGGGAACAGTAAAATACTCCTCTTCTTCTGTCACGACTGGATCTCCCTGTCCATAACCAGTGAAAGTCTTCCCAGGAGAAGTTTGTAAACGGATCTTAAACGAAGGAACTTTGGGTGTAGAACTGCAAACGAGTTGAAAAATGAAACAGTTCTTCACCTCACATCAAAAATTACACGTTTGCTTTTGTGCCCCGTGTTTTCAGACAGACCCAATGACATCTCAGCATTTGCTTTTAACATTTACGCCCTAAAATCCCAACTTCAAAATAATCTTACCAAACCAGGTTATGTTTTCAGTAGCATGTCTAATGAACAAGTTGTGAAAATAAGCTGAGACTTACGTAGAGCCGTGATAAAAGTAGCCAAGAAATGGTGCGTTGTTAAGAGACGACTGTACACAGAGGAAGGGGAACCAATCAGGGGTATATTCCATCGAGCCTGAAGAGCACAGCTGATCGTAAGGTGGGTTGACATCCCCACCAAACACTCCAGGGAAACATGATTCTTGGAACAACTGCTTCATGTCTGGTGTACACTCCTGAAAGGGAAAAGTATGGTCACTTTTTAGCAGAGTAGGCTCTGAGGTGACCTTCTAGCAGCTTTCCAATATCTGAAGGGGGCTGCAAGAAAGCTGGGGGAGGGCTTTTGACAGGGGTGGTAGTGAGAGGACAAAGGGAAAGGGTTGCAGACTTGAACAGGGGAGATTGAGGATGGACATGAGGAACAAATTCTTTCCTGTGAGGGTGCTGAGATACTGGAACAGGTTGTCCAAGGAGGTTGTGGCTGCTCCAACCCTGGAAGTATTAAAGGCCAGGTGGACTGGGGCCCCGATCTGATCTAGTGAAGGTGTCCCTGTCTCTTCAGGGGGATTGGAACTGTATGATCTTTAAGGTCCCTTCCAACCCTCACCATTCTATGATTCTGTGATTACCACAGACACTACAGCCAGGCTTATAGGGAAACCAAACTGATTTTGTAGTGAGAGGTCATTTTTACTGTTAGAAATACTGGAAAATCCAAACAAGCCCAGAAATTTTGAAGACAACCAAAATTCAATATAAAATCAATACCAGATCACAGCAACAGCGAACATCACAAGCTCCAGCTGTCAAGTCACAAGGACACGAGCCCAAGGGCTGAAACACCTGGTTTGGGATGATAGTTGCATTTTCTGTAAAAGCAAAAAAGAAGCCAAGATCCAATTAAATAGACTGGAATCCACATGAACAGACTACACACACTGCAGTTTGTTCTGTGTACAAATCGTTGATTAAATTCCATTAATGATTATTCAGTATCTCCCATTGCTGCCCAGATCCCTATTTTTGTATTATAAGGAGGAAAAGAAGAGCCCAACCGCCATCTGTAAACACTTTAGCATCTCTAAACACTCACCTGACACATCGCCTGCAAAGGAAGAGTTGGCGTAGATTTCAGCTTGAATCAGGAGGTGTGCTACCACCACGGAATCACGGCAAGCTAAAACCTGGAGCGTTTCAACGACGCAGAGAGGGGCTGCACAGCAGTCAGAGGCATTCGGCAGACACAGCTGCAGATTTCTAGCCAAGCTTACGGTCACTTCCGAAACGTTCTGAAAAAAAATGCAAAACACAGTTGGACAGCTTCGACAGGTTGTAGTAAATCCCTCTTATTTATAGCACTCATCAGCCTCCGAGGTTTGTAAGTACAGGGAGGGTATGAAATGCACACAGCACTTTCTACGGCGTGCACAACGAATAAATCACCTCAGAAATCACCTGCACAACTCTAAAGAAAAGAACAAACGCAAGAAAGCAAATCTGAGTTTCTACAGCTTCCTTCAGTCGAAACCCAGAATGACTACAGAGTTACTAAAACCCCTAAGGAATCACATCTAGGGTAACGAAGTCGGGTAAATACAGATGCTGCAGAGCTCACACCATATAAAACCACCACTCCCTTCTAATTTTTATTAGTTCCTTACAGATGATCTGAAACAAGTCTCAAATGCTACAGCCAGGCCAGAAGCATGGGTTGTTCTAGAAAGGAGAATCATAGAATGGTGAGAGTTGGAAGGGACCTTAAAGATCATACAGTTCCAATCCCCCTGAAGAGACAGGGACACCTTCACTAGATCAGGTTACTCAAGGCCCCAGTCCCCCTGGCCTTCAACACTTCCAGGGTTGGAGCAGCCACAACCTCCTTGGACAACCTGTTCCAGTATCTCAGCACCCTCACAGGAAAGAATTTGTTCCTCATGTCCAACCTCAATCTCCCCTGTTCAAGTCTGCAACCCTTTCCCTTTGTCCTCTCACTACCACGCCTGTCAAAAGCCCTCCCCCAGCTTTCTTGTAGCCCCCTTCAGATATTGGAAAGCTGCTAGAAGGCCACCTGGGAGCCTCCTCTACTCCTGGCTGATCAACCCCAACTTGATCAGCCTGCCCTCACAGGGGAGGTGCTCCAGTCCTCTGGTCATTTGAGTTGCTCTCCTCTGGACACCTTCCAGGAGCTCTATGTCCTTCTTACATTGGGTACTCCACAACTGGACCCAGGACTCCAGATGGGGTCTCACCAGCAGTGCAGAGTAGAGAGGGAGAATCCCCTCCCTCAGCCAACTGCCCCTGCTGCTTTTGATGCAGCTCAGGACACAGCTGGCCTTCTGGGCTGCCAGCACACACTGATGGCTCCTGTCAAACTTCTGCTCCACCGCCACCCCCAAGTCCTCCTCAGGGCTGCCTTCAATCCTTTCTCCTCCCAATCTGTATGTGTGCACGGGATTTCGTCAATCAAGGCGCAGAACCTTGCACTTGCCCTTGCTGAACTTCATGCAGTTTGCACGAGCCTGACAAGGTTCTCTGGATTGCCTCCCTTCCCTCAAGCACGTTGACTTCACAATACAGTTTGGTATCATCAACAAACTGAGGGTGCATTCAATTCCCCTGTCCATGTCACCAAAAAAGGAGAATAAGGAACTAGTACCAAAGCAGCACCTCAGCAAACTGCAACGAGGGCATCCACAGAGAAGCTAAGTCAAAGGTGAGGCATTCCAACTGGGCTGTCAGTACAGTTTTGCCTTCAAGATATGACAGTTCAACCTTCCCACTTCAGAGCAGAACCAGGGTTTTACATACCAAACCAGGCGTCACATTCAAATCCCAGTCACCAGCTCTCTGACTCCCACTGCAATGTGTGAGTTGCAATCTTCCTGTATCAAAACACAGATTCAGAAAGTATTCCACCATCATTCAGAAGGAAAAAAAGGAAAGTAAGAAATGTATTTAAACTCCTTTTGTGCTTTCAGGGAGGCACTGCCCTCAGACCCAGCTGACGAGGAGTCAACAGAGGGCTAACGGTTTCATCAGCAGAAGTCCTTAGGAGTTTCTGATTTCAGTAACTACTAAAGCACTAAATAAAAAGCACTGGGAATTGTTCAGTAATTTTAGTATCAAAATAATAATAATTCTAAAATTTATTTATATTGGGGAAGGGCAGGATGGAAAATGCAGTGTTCTTACCAGTCTTTTCATCGACAGGGCTTAAAATTATAGAAAAATTAACTCCTGAAGAATTTCCAAGATAAAATGAATTGACTCTGGGCCCTGACATATGGATAAACGAAGGCTGAAAGACTGAAAAAGAGAAGAAGAAACATGTTTTAATGCACACTAACTGAAAAAGGAAACATCTGTAAGATATTTCGATCTCACCCTTGGGCTGGATTCTTACCTTCCTTTAAAACTGTCACAAATAGAACACAAATACCTTGTGATGTAGTAGAGCATTGGATTTACATTCTTGCAAAGTGCTAGACCAGCAGGTTCACCATGTTTTTCTGTACCACCAGTGCAGGTTTGCCAGGATGCTTAGTGAACACAGGAGTGTGACATCAGTGCAGGACACAGCACCACTGAATGGCCTCACACAGCAAGAGGCTCAGTAACTGAAGTTATCATCATTGCTGAGCACACAGGGGATATCTCTACCAACATTACGCACTCTGATCACAAGTAAGGTGCACAACTACACTACAGTGATGGATGGATACGTATTTATGATAAACAGATGGAACTGCTTTACATATTCAGTACTTTTCCTAGAACTCATTATCACAGGTACATGCTGTCATGCGCAGTTGAGGTCTTCAGCAGCTGCAAGGGAAGGTGCTGGTGGTCTTCTTGATGAAGGCCCGTAGCCTGTCTCATGTCACTGGAGTGCAGCTGCATTAGTTTCATCAGGCCTTGTCAATTTATCTCCTTCAGGTCACTCTGCTCTCTTGGAAGGTTGCTAAGTTGTCTGGGTTTTTGCAGGCCCTGCTGTCTCAGCAGCCCATCCCACACTCAGCAGTTCCACACGTTTCTGTTTCCCCCCCTTTTCTATATTAGCTTTCCCATATCAGGCCCACAGAGATAACCCACAGGTCAGGCAAGACTGTATTCAGCGGTTCTTGCAGACTGTAGTTTATGTTTTTCAGCTCTCTTGGCCATAAAGAGCACTGGTGAGTAGCACTGCCTGTGATCCAGGAGCTGCAAGACACTGCCCTCCGCATGGGGACAGCGTTTCAAGTTCAGGGCTCCAAGCTGGGACTTTCACTAGAATTTCCTTCTGACTTCCCCACGGTTGAAAGATCCAACACAACCAGCTCCACCTTCCCCATCTCAGTCTCCCCCTTCACTGGCAGAACACTGCAGGGCCATCGCCTTGGGGCTGGGACACCGAAGGTAGCTGGGGAACCCTGGGGACCTCCCCTCATCCCAGGGTCATGAATGAAATCCCAGCCTCAGGCCGGTCCCCACTCCTCTTCCCTCGGCAGCCTCCCCCCCGCCCACCGTTCACCCACCGGGTTCCCACGCCCGCAGCCCGACGTTGGGTAGCAGCAGCGACAGCAGGAGAAGCAGCGCCCTGAGGGACGGGGCCGCCATGGCGCCTACGGGCTGCCGCGCACCGTGGGCCGCCCGGCCGCCATCTTGGAGCGGCAGCGCAGGGCCATGGCAACGGCACAGGGCGGGAACTGCCGTGGGCGGGAACTGCTGAGGGCTGCTCCCTCCGGGAGAGGCGGAGCAGAGGCATCACCCTTCAGCCGGCTGCCGTTAGAGCAAAAATCTAACCACGGCTGAAAAAGAACAGGTTTTTATTACAAACGGTTTGCACAAAGGAAATCATAAATACGGGCCTTCCGACAGAATGGCTTTTGGCGAGAAAACGAGCCAGCGCAATTCTGGCATCGCCCCGGTAACCTGACAGTAACAGCAAGACACAACGTAAATTCCTATACACACACAGGGAAGTAACGACCCTCTGTACTCCTGCCATCACCTCCTAGCGACAGGCTAAACCAGCAAGCTAAGAGTTTTGGAAATGAAGGGGATTGTTGAAATCAAAGCTGGCAGCGCACCGTCAGGCTCTGCCACAGGAAGCACCGATGTGAAGCCTTTTGCTCCTCCCTGTGCAAAAGCACACGCTGCACTTCAAAAGCAGCGTGCCTGCTGTCGTTTTACACAGAATTATTTCTTTTCCACTTTCAAAACCTAACCTTAAAGGTTAACCAGCTTGACTGCATTGACTTGAGTTGTTTTAAATGAAAGGGGAGGACTTTTCATTCACAGAGATGTCCAACTGAGAAGAAACACCACAAAAGGCAGAACACTCTAAGGACAGTGATGTACAGGGCAATGAGCATCTTAAAAAAAAAACCAAACATACAAGTGGATTCTAAACCATCTTGAAAAATGTTGGCTCATTGATTTTGAAACTGGTGCCGTTTCAGTCCAAAAATTGCTAGCAAAAGCCAGCGAGAAGTCCCCGAAAAACGTAGTGCTAAGGTTCTGATCTTATGCACCAGAAATGGTCATTCTTACCTTTAAACCAACACTACAGCTGAATCAGAGCTGCTTGTCTTTGAAAATGACTTGGCAGTGCAAGACTTCACAGTGGCCAGATGACCTTCTGCTCACAGGGGGTGACACTTAACAGCCAGTAACATCCTGCTCCTCTCACAATTAAGAACTAGGGTTTGAAGCAGCAGAGGTTACGCGGTGATACAGTGATCGTTACTGGAAGGGCTGTGTAGAAGACACGCGACTGAAATACTCATCCCTTAAGGAACAAGTAGTGACGCTGCACACAGCTCTCTTCCATAGAAAGTGCCATCGGTTTCTCAAGTACGTTCCATTTCATGGAATCACTGGAGGAGGTAACGATGTATTGACATCATGTTGTTACGCAGCTAACTTTGTTTTCTTCTTCTTAGCTTTCATGACGGGCGGCAGTGATATTTTGAAAGCGGTCCTTGAAAAGAAAAGCACTGTCAGGCACATTGATCAGATTTCCACACCCACTCTTGAAACAAGAAGAAGAAACACTTACTCGCAGGTACTGCAAATAGGACTGAAGTTGCAGAATACTGGAAAAGAAAAGAATTGGCTTTCAGTGAAAACATTCGTTTTGAAGGCACAAAAATCAGACTCTTAAATATTTATAAACTTACTTGACAAGCACACAGAGCAAACATAGCCAATCTCAATGAGATTCCGGTGACAGAAGCACGCGGCTCTGTAGTCAACATGAATAGGAGGCGGAAGGACAAGCTGTGCTCTTTGCTCTTGATCAGGGAGAAACACCCACTGAATGAATAAAGTATTTTGCAAGTTGGAATGGTACTGGTGTATTATCTTGCCAGTAAAATCAGCTAGACTTTCACATCGAAACACAGGAAGTGGGTTTTAAATGACTTACCAACAAGTACTGCAGAAGGGATGGCATGTGGGGAACTTTTAGGTATATGCCACCTGTAATGTCACAAGCCTGGAAAGCAGAGAGCATGATCAGCTTTTTATGTTTCATAGGATTAACAGGATATTTAAAATACCCACATACATCTCCATAGGTACCAAGGAGAGAGCTTAAGAACAAGTCTAACCCACCCAGCACAGAGTATCACAGAATCACACAGATCACAGAACATTAAGGACTGGAAGGGACCTCGAAAGATCATCTAGTCCAATCCCCCCACCACAGCAGGATCACCTAGACCAAGTCACACAGGAACACATCCAGGTGGGTCTTAAACATCTCCAGTGAAGGAGACTCCACAACCACCCTGGGCAGCCTGTCCCAGTGCTCTGTCACCCTCACCAGGAAGAAGTTCCTTCTCATATTTATATGGAACCTCCTATGCTCCAGCTTACAACCATTGCCCCTCATCCTACCACTAGATACTGAGAAGAGCCTGGCTCCATCCTCCTAACACCCACCCCTCAAATATTTATAGACATTAATGAGGTCACCCCTCAGTCTCCTCTTCTCCAAGCTCAAGAGACCCAGCTCCCTCAGCCTCTCCTCACAAGGGAGGTGCTCCACTTCCTTCATCATCTTCGTTGCCCTACGCTGGACTCCCTCCAGCAGCTCCACATCCCTCTTGAATGGAGAGTCCCACAAGTGGACACAACACTCCAGATGTATTCTCACCAGGGCAGAGTAGAGGGGGAGAAGAACCTCTCTTGATCTGCTAACCACCCCCCTTCTGATCCCCCCCAGGATGCTGTTGGCCCTCTTGGCCACAAGAGCACACTGCTGGCTCATGGTCATCCTGCTGTATATCCAGGTGGGTTTTAAACGCCTCCAGATCGATCCATTTATACAAACAGCAAATAAGAACAGGAAGTCTGTACCTGTTGGAGAAGCCCTGAATCAGAGTCCAAGACACAAGCATCAATCAAAACACTCTGCAAGGAGAAGAGGTTAAAAGCATGAAGGACAAATTCAGCAAAGACTGGCATAGGCTCATCACTGTTACTGTCAGGACCTGCTCTCAATATACAGCCACCTCGCCACAGGACCACTACAGCTCTTATTCTTGACCAGTACGTAGCCAAAAGACAATTAAACCACTGTTACCTTTGCAATTAATAAAATACATATGAAAAAATAAGGCAGCTTCACCTGCTTCTGTGCTGCGAAGATCACATTCATGAAATTCATGTATTGCAATGCACTGTCGTCTGCTGCTTTTATGACCTACATAAAACAATTCAGACTTGTTAGCCTATGTGATACCAGCAGGTTTCAAGGCTAAAAGAAAACCCACAGCAAAAGCTCTTACCAAAATCCTTGCTTTCAATTCTTGATTGGCTAAGTGTTAAAAAGAAGAAGAAATGCATGAGCACACTGTTCCACACTGTTCATTCTGTAGCATCTAACACATCAAGTACCTGACATCCAGGATGTTCAATCTAACATTTCAGTTAGAAGATTTGTATTAAAGTGTTTGAAAGTCCCAGTGACAAGCACACAGACAATCAGAATACAGACAGATGATTAAGTCACAGAATCACAGAACACCAGGGACTGGAAGGGGTCTTGAAAGACTGTCCAGTCCAAACCTCCTGCCACAGCAGGATCCCCTAGATCCAGTCACACAGGAACATGACCGGGCAGGTTTTAAAAGTCTCTAGAGAAGGAGACTCCACAACCCCCTGGGCAGCCTCACCAGGAAGAAGTTCCTTTTCAGATTGATGTGGAAACACCTATGTTCCAGCTCACACTCGTCGTCCCTGAGCCTGGCTCCATCCTCCTTCCACCCACTCTTCATATATTTATCAACATTAATGGGGTCACCCCTCAGTCTCCTTTTTTCCAAGCTCAAGAGACCCAGCTCCCTCAGCCTTTCCTCATCAAGGAGATGCTCCCTTATGTTCCACCCCTTTACTTCTAATCATCACTCAGACCCAGCTTAATGCAGGCAACTTCAGATGACAGAGATAAACCTGAACCTGTTATTGCCAGGTTTGGAAATGGAGGTGTGTCCAAACATAACACTATTTGCTTGCACATGCACTCACATCTGTTATTCCCAAACAAACATACAACTATTAAGTATTCAAAACAGCAGAAGTGTTACCTTTTAGCTCCTTGCTCATCTTGTTGATATCTGCATCCGGTGGCATTAAGGAATCTACATTCTGCACAGTCATTAGCTATAAATGTCTCGAGTTTGACTACCAGTACAGAACAGGAGCAGTAAAACCCAAGCAGTGCTGCTAAAACAGTCTCAAAGATTTTGTGGTCAAAAGGATACAACAAAGTGCTTTAGCCAGTGACCCTGCCAGCAGTGTTTCTGTTTGCTCGCCCCTCATTTCAGCTGCGATACAAGAAAAGGTGCAGAAGTGAGTGAAGTGGAAAGAAAACCAGCTGCCAACCCTCACAGTACCAAACACTACAGGTTTTATCTTGGGCAAACAGTACTAATGCAGAGGGCTGACGTGTCAAACGCAATAAACTCATCCGCTTTTAACACATTAAAATGTACATGATCAAAGGGAATGAAAGTCCTGCAGCTTCCTGCAAGCCCAAGTGTTGTGCAACTCTGCATGTCACGCCTAGAATTTTCTCCTCCATACTTTTTGTCATGAGGTCTTTAATCTCTTCAGCAATTGCATCGTTTACTGCTGTCAGCAATTCGTATTTCCCATCCTTGCTGCCGGAGCAATTGGATTCCACAGTACTAGCACCGTCTCCACAGAGATCTGCAGAAGCCCACTGCTTCCCAGGGTACAAGAAACGGCTGAAGCAGAGGAAAACAAAGTGTTAATGGTTTGAGTTTAGCCTTGTAAGGAAACACGTCATAAACTGCTCAGCTCTAGAGAGCGACGCTCATCGGTACAATTAGAAATAACTTAAATAATTCAGACATGAAGGGGACAACATAAGGCAGGGAACTGGAGTGAAACCCACAATCACCTCCCTCCTTTCCACACCTCCTAAAAGAGCAGGCAAACAGATACTAGGGTAGATCCTGAGATTGACAAACGTGTGGGAATATTATCCACTAAACAGGAAACTTCTGCCACCTGCATTGTCCTGCTTGCTGCATCTCCACCATCCTCTCTCTCTCTCCCCACCCCATATATTTTTAGGTAAAAGTCTGTTTAAACCTCTCTTCTCTCTTACACAACGCAACAAAAATGCACAATAAGGCACTAAGATTATTTCTTTCCTACACTGTTTTGGTTCATTTTTTGCAGACAACGCATCTGAAACCTGGTTTCAATAACATCCTTCAATCCAGCAAGAAAATCAGGAGACAGGTGTAGGATAAACCACACTTCAACCCTTCCCACTGTTACGAAGCAGCTGTACCTTTCCTGCGTGTGACTCGCTATCACCGCGAGCCTGTTGGTGCGATTCATAAGTAAGTGTGAATTTCCCAGCACCATCACGGTATCGATGCATTTTGACAGGGTGAACTGCCGACAAACAAAGAAGATCAACGTACATACAGCACAGCAGCATTTGCAGTGAAGTCATTTAGAAGAAATCTCTCTCATAACTGCAGTTAAAAGAACCTGGATACACAGAAAGAGCTTCCTTTCTTAATAGGAAGCATGTAGAAAACACAACGATTACATGATGCTGGGCAGTGATGGTGAAAGGAGCATCGAGCCACTTTGTTCCTGGGGGTGCTTTAAGCGTTACCACTAGGTCAAGGGAGGGTCCTTCCCCTCTAGTGTGACCAGTTCTGGGCTCCCTAGTTGAAAGACAGTGAGCTACTGGAGAGTCCAGTGCATAGCTACTAAAAAGGGAGGGGGGAGCATCTGCCCTGTGAGGACTCCAAGACAGCTGGGGCTGTTCAGCCTGGAGAAGAGGCTGCAGGGGGATTGGTGCTTATAAATATCTAGAGGGTGAGTGTCAGGAGGATGGGACCAGGCTGTTGCCACTGATGCCCACCAATAGGACAGGGGTCAACGGGCACAAACTGGAACACAGAAAGTCTAATTTAAACATAATGAAAAGCTTTTTCTCAGTGAGGGTAGCAGAGCCCTGGCCCAGGCTGCTCAGCGAGGTTGTGGAGTCTCCTGCTCTGGAGATATCGCAAACCCATCTGGACATGTTCCTGTGAGTCTGCTCTAGGGGATCCTGGTCTAGCAGGAGGGTTGGACTAGATGGTCTCCAGAGGTCCCTTCCAACCCCACCAGTCTGTGATTCTATTCCATTCGTTTCAGCATCCACTGTTAGCTCAGAAACCAACCACTAACCCCACTACCTATATTAAAACAACAAAGACCATTTCCCTCAGAAGCCCCCACCAGCAGGACCGACTGGCAAAGCCGAACCTCAGCTTCCTCCAGCGCCTTCTTTCCCCACCAGATCGGGTTGGCGTCGACGACGACGACCAGCAGGCTCAGCTCATCATCTGAAACAGTCACAACGCAGCAGCGTCACCCCGGACTCAGGGCGAACGCTGGGAGGTCCCTGAGCACCGGGACCGGCCCAGTGGGGGTTCCGAGGGAGCCCGGTAAAACCGGGCAGAGCCGAGTCGCGATGCCGGGAGGAACCCCCAGCCGAACCCCCGCAGCATCACCACGGCCCTGACCCCCTCTGGAGGACCCTCGGATCCCGCTGGGCCCCTCCAACCGCTCCAGCTCCCCGCCGACCCCGCGGCCGCCCCCTCACCCGCACTCATGGCCCCGCCGCTGGGTCCGGCCGCTCGCTGCGCCTGCAGATGACGTCACGCCAAGCGCGCGTCACCGGACAGCGCCACGCCCAGGCCGGGAGCGGAGAGAGCGGGGGGCGCCGCGGCCATGAGCACGGAGGGTACCTGGGGGGAAGGGGGGCGGCGGGGGGCATCCCCGCGCCGAGGCGGGTCTGACGCGTCCCCATCGCTTTGCAGATTTGATCGAGACCTTCCGGGCGCAGCTGAGAGACGATCCCGACGTCGCGTCGGCCGTGGCCGCCATCCGCGCGTTGCTGGGTTTCCTCAAGCGGGACCGAGGTGGGCACGGCCTCCCCCCGGTGCAACGGGTGTCCCCCACCGGGGTGACAACTCCCCGCACCGGGTTGCCCCCCTCAGCTTTCCCTCTGAGCCCCAGTTGTCCTCCCACCCCATCCCTGGATGCCCTCTCACCTTAGCCTCGTGTGTTCCCCCGGTGCCGGGCTGAACCTGACTGTGCACCTGCACTCCCTCGCAGGGGAGACCATCCAGGGCCTTCGGAGCAGCTTGCTGGCCGCCATCGACACCCTATCGCGGGTGGACTCCTCGGTGGCCGTGTCCTCCGGCGGGGAGCTCTTCCTCCGTTTCATCAGCCTCACCTCCCTGGAGTACTCGGTAAGGGCGGCTGTCCCCTGCTCCACCAGGCTGTGCTGCCCGCTTGGGGACGCTCCAGCCTGATCGCAGACATCACCCTGTTTTCCAGGACTATTCAAAGTGCAAGGAAATCATGATCGAGCGTGGGGAGATCTTCCTGAGGAAAGTCTCGCTCTCAAGGAACAAAATCGCCAAGCTGTGCCATCCGTTCATCAGAGACGGCGCTGTGAGTAGGCTGAGGCAGGGTCACTCCTGGTGCTCTGCTCCTTACACTCCACTCGTGGGGAAACAGGGAGGGGAGATTATTAACTTGACAACAGCATCGTCTGATGGTGCCTTCTGCATGCACACTGATAAAAAAATAAAGCAAAGAGTGATGTTCTAAGACTCCTCCCCACCAGTTTCTGTGCAATCCAACTTTAACTTGTTTCTAAAACTCACAGCTTCAAGTTTCCATTTATAATGGAATCATCACTACATGAGGGTTGGCCCCACAGTCTGGCTCTCAGACTGGTTTGCTATCCCATGACTTGTAGAATACAAGTGCCAGAAGTTACTACTGAATGTTGTTGGTTAGCTGAGTGAAGCGAAAGCCAGGGCACCAGTAACATGAGTAAAGGTTTCCTCAGTTTCAGCAACAAATAACATCTGGTTGGGGTTTTTTGACAGCGAATACTGACCCATGCCTACTCAAGAGTGGTCCTCAGAGTGCTAGAAGCAGCTGTTGAGTCAAAGAAGCGATTCAGCGTTTACGTTACCGAATCACAGCCAGATGAAGCAGGGCAAGTACTCATTTATTTGTGGGGTATCTTGATGAATGGGGTACTCATTACTTTGTGGGTTGTCCTGATTAACAGGATGCGCTACAACCAGCTCTCCTCAACCTTACGAAAAGCAGCCCAGCTCGGTTGCAGCACTTTAAGCTGTAACCATTGGCAGATCACATCATTCTAGAAATTGAACTACAGGCAGGGGAACGTGGGCAATCACAGCTTTCAGCCCTTTTTCTAGTACTGCCTTTAAATAAAAGCCTCTTAAGCTTTGATTGTGGGGGGGTTTTTTGCAATAGGCAAAAAATGGCCAAAGCCCTGAGGAAGCTGAACATCCCGGTGACTGTGATTCTGGATGCTGCCGTTGGGTAAGTGATCACAGTTTTATTTTGATGGTGAGATATCTGACTTTCCTAGAAGCTTGTTGAGACCACAGAGGTTGTTGCTTAGTCAGAGTCATCAAACAGGCTCCACAAGTTACACCCTTAAGTGCAGTGTCCGCTCCAAGTATTTGATGTTTGCCTGTTAGAATGAAAAAGCAAGTCAGACAGGGGTGCAGAACTTGCAGGTGTCTGTAAAAAGGAACTGAGATGCCTCACAAAGAGGCTGCTGGATTCCAAATTATGTATTTATTACCATTTTGCAGTTTCTTAAGCTGTTTGCTGAATTTGTGTAAGTCCAAAACATGAGGAAAAGAAGAACTACATGTGAACCTCAATCTTTGCTTAAATGCACAGTGCCCAAGAGGCTGCTGCCAAGAGAACCCCCCGTGGCTGCTCACCCCAGCACCTCTAGGAAAGAGAGCAGCTTCAGCAGACCAGCTGGCAAGTTCTGTTTCACAGCTGAAGTCTATTTTAATCACTTTATGGTTTTCTTTTTATATCTGCCTTTTCAATTAACTAAAACTCTGGAAGGATGTGAAGAAAGAGGGATTAAACAAGGAGTTAGGCTTCACTGTGTAGTTAGTATCTTACCACGTGTTCCTGTAACTGAGTATCATTCCTACACAATTTCAGCTCCTTCCAGCATTTACGCGACGGCCAAGGTCAGCTATGGCTGCAGGAGATAGTGACTTCATGTTCCTGACAGGGAAACAGGTGAAAGCTCATTCCAAGGGTGTGTAACAGCACATGGACTTAGACAGGCAGGTTGAACTCGGTCAGAGAAGTGGAGTTCTGTTTGAATTACTCATTTCTGCTCTGTTCAGCGAGTCCTTTGCCGTATTACCCAGTAAGACTTGGATTTCTTTCCTCCTTTAGCTACATTATGGAGAAAGTGGACCTGGTGTTAGTTGGTGCTGAAGGTGTAGTTGAAAGCGGAGGCATTATTAACAAGGTAGTGAGTTCACTCCATCATTCTGTAACCTCTAGACTGTTAAAGCTTGGTTTCTTTGAAGAATTCACAGCTTTCTGAAAACTCTGTTCTATTTGGCCACGTCTGTGTGGCGTCGGAGTCTGGGCCACCTTGCGGCACGCTGGTACCGAGTCAGCACGTTGTTCTCCATCTGTCTCCGCAGATCGGCACCAATCAAATCGCTGTGTGCGCCAAGGCTCAGAATAAACCCTTCTATGTGGTAGCAGAAAGTTTCAAGTTTGTCAGACTTTTCCCTCTAAACCAGCAGGACGTCCCAGATAAGTTTAAGGTAAGAGAAATTCTTCATCTTTCAGTCAAGATGCACCGTTACGTGTCTGAACAGCTGCCATCTAAGCTTGACTCCAGCTAGCTGCACCTCTCTGCTGTAGCCTTCCCCACATAACACAGTCACTCCATGTTACAGGCACATGTCCAACAGCTGTTACTTGTCCTAATACCAACATTTTGTTCCTAAGTCAGTTCCTCTGGGGTCCAGGAGCAGCTGAGGGCAAAAAATAGTTAAATCACAGAACATTAGGGATTGGAAGAGACCTCAAAGGATCATCCAGTCCAATTCCCCCTGCCACAGCAGGATCTTCTAGATTGAGTTGCACAGGAGCACGTCCAGGCAAGTTTTAAATGTCTTCAGAGAAGGAGACTCCAAAACCCAGCTGGGCAGCCCCTTCCAGTGCTCTGTCACCCTCACCAGGAAAAAGTTCCTTCTCACATTGATGTGGAACCTCCTCTGTTCCAGCTCACACCTGTTGCCCCTTGTGCTATCTCATTAGGTGCCACTGAGCAGAGCCTGGCTCCATCCTCCTGACACCCACCCCTTTCATATTTATCAACATTAATGAAGTCACTCCTCGGTCTCCTTTTCTCTCAGCTCAAGAGACGCAGCTCCCTCAGCCTTTCCTCATCAGGGAGATGCTGCACTCCCCTCGTGGTCTTTGTGGCTCTGTGCTGGACACTCCCCAGCAGTTCTGTGTCCTTCTGGCACTGAGGGGCCCAGACCTGGACACAAGATTCCAGAAGCAGTACACTTCAGAACTGCAAACTGTACTTCAGACCCAAGCTACAGCAGCCGAGGCCAAGGCAGCACCAGCCTGTGGCTCATTTTAAAGCAGTTTAACTTCAGTTTTACCACAAGCATCTGCTCAAAGAGGTTTATAAGCATGAGTTGTGTAATGATGACTGGTCTCCCTTTCCTTCTAGTACAAAGCAGACACTCTGAAGAACAGCCAGAACCTCACGGAGGAGCATCCCTGGATCGACTACACGTCACCGTCCCTGATCACGCTACTGTTCACAGACCTCGGTGTGTTAACTCCCTCAGCAGTCAGCGACGAACTTATTAAGCTCTACCTGTAACAGAGGACTCGCTCGACAGGAGGTTTCATCAGCAGTGCCTCTCCCAGCTGTAAGACCTCGGGAGATGCTACAAGTTGTATGGACGTAGTAAGGAGCTGACATTAAACGGATTGAGGTAATGGAGTTTTGAAGGCAAAACGTTACATCTGGATGGACCACTGTTGCAAAAGTTACTACAGCTTCTAAATAAATTATTTTAAAGATGGGAGGAGTATTTTGATCCTGAAAAATCAAATACCTGGTGGTGTACTGAGGCTCTTCCTGAGTTACTCTGGGCTTCATGCCTCAGACAAACAGCACCACGCACAGGGCTTCTGATGGAGATCTGCAGCTCCTGCCATGCCTTGTGAGATGGATGCTTTTTGTTCTTAACTGCGGCCTTGTCTGTGTGTCTTTACAGACACCGGGTCTCTTTATGAAGGAAATAGATCAATTCTGTCCTCTGCATCGTTGTTTTGTTAGAAAAAACACCGTTTTATTGAAATAGGCAGTATTTTCATCTAGAAGAGGGTAACTCAACCCTCAGACTCTAAGCCAGCAACAGTTTTTGCTTTGAGTTTAGTCTGGCTGCCTGTTAGTCTCTTCTCAAACTCTTCTTCACTAATTTTCCCCTTTTTCAGTCTTTTCAAGAGTCTTGTGTCATTCAGCAGCTCTTCCATATCCTCGTCTTCGATATCAGAGCCCTGCAGGCAGGTAAAAACCGACAAATTAAAGACAAACCTACAAAGTGTTAATTCAGTACAGCTGAACACAAGAGAAGCTTACACCCTGATTTTGCCAGGAGTATCCAAGCAGGAAAAAAAGACTTAATTTCTACCTGGGAATCTAAATTTGCAGTCATCAGCTCAGTCCAACTAAAGTCCTCTGACTCTGCCAGACTCTGAGCATCTCCCTGCAGAGGAAAAGCTGAGGGAGCTGGGTCTCGTGAGCTTGGCGAGAAGGAGACTAAGGGGTGACCTCATGAATGTTGATAAATATGTGAAGGGTGGGTGTCAGGAGGATGAAGCCAGGCTCTGCTCAGGGGCACCCAGTGACAGGACAGGGAGAAATGTGTGTGAGCTGGAACAGAGGAGGTTCCACATCAATCTGAGAAGGAACTTCTTCCCACTGAGGGTGACACAAGGGGCTGCCCATGCGGGGGTTTGGAGTTGTCTTTCCCTGGAGACATTTAAAACCCTCCTGGCCATGTTCCTGTGTGATGGGATCTAGGGGATCCTGCTTTGTCAGGGGGATTGGACTGGATGATCCTTCAAGGTCCCTTCCAATCCCTAATGTTCTGTGATCCTATTAAAGTGCCTTCCCATGCTACAGCAATCACACACCGTCTATGAGAACAGACAGAATTTACCTCTTCATGCTTCCTTTTAGCTGTTACCCTCTTTTTCTTCTCCCTCTTGGCTTTCTGCTTCGACCAGGCTTTGTTCTTTATGAATTTCTTCTTCCCTGCATTTTCCTCCCTTTCTTTTCTTTGCTGTTCCAATTGCTTTTGCCTCTGTTTTTCCCTGTTCTTGTCTTTAAACGAAATGGAATCTGTGTCCACAGCGACTGGAGTAAAGTCTGGGAAACACCTGCCTCTTAGTTCAGGCATCTTGGGCATTTTCAACAGGGCAAAGCCTTTGGCAAGGCCAGCAAAATCCAGATCTGTTAAAACAAAGATTGTCAAGTCAGGGTTTTGTTGGATTAAAAGTTGATTCTACTAGAAGGTCACAGAAGAAGAAACCCAGCACACGGTGTCACTGCAGCGTTTGCATTCTGCACTTAACACAGCTAACACCAGCAGGTTGTCCTATTTATGCTCCCAACAGTTTGGTCAAACTCTGCAATTCCAGGTTTTCTCTTGAAAATAAGAAATAAAGTGCATGACAATAATACTTTGGTCAGAATCTGATGCTGCAGGGAGTAAATTTGAGGCAGGGAATCAGTAGCTGAAGCCTGTAGACACTAACACAATGTGTTTCCCAAACCAAACTCTTCGGAGAAGAGCAGTGAGCGATGCCGGCCCCTGCCTGGAGTCACCTTTTATCCTGAAGATCAGATTGCACTCGTGCTTGGCATAAGCTTGGACGTAGGACACAAAGGCTTTCATCCCCTTCTCAAACACTGCTCTGTCAGCAAGGGCCATGGACTTCAGCTTGGGCAGCAGATCTGACACGTTCGTCTGGGGTTTCATCTCTTGCATGGGACACTGAAAACAGAACCAAAGGAGAAGTTGTGGGGAATGATGTAAACTGCCCTCTGAACTTTCACACCACACACTTCTTCCCCAGGGAATTTCACATACTCATGGAATCACAGAACATTAGGGATTAGAATTGACCTCGAAAGATCATCCAGTCTCATCCCCCCACCACAGCAGGATCCCCGAGATCCAGTTGCACAGGAACATGGCCAGGAGGGTTTTAAATGTCTCCAAAGAAGGAGACTCCACAACCCCCCTGGGCAGCCCCTTCCCGGGCTCTGTCACCCTCACTGGGAAGAAGTTCCTTCTCAGATTGATGTGGAACCTCCTCTGTTCCAGCTCACACCCACTGCCCCTTGTCCTGTCACTGGGTGCCCCTGAGCAGAGCCTGGCTCCATCCTCCTGGCACCCACCCTTCACATATTTATCAACATTAATGGGGTCACCCCTCAGGCTCCTTTTTTCCCAGCTCAAGAGCCCCAGCTCCTTCAGCCTTTCCTCATCAGGAAGATGCTCCACTCCCTTCACAGTCTTTGTGGCTCTGCACTGGACTCTCTGAAGCAGTTCTGTGTCCTTCTGGAACTGAGGAATATCATGCCCAGACCTGGACACAACATTCCAGATGCGGTCTCACCAGGGCAGAGTAGAGGGGAAGGAGAACCTCCCAATCTGCTAACCTCACCCGTTCTGATCATTCAACCACATCACACCTCCACCCACCGGAATCTCCACATCCCATAAAGACTGTGGTCATCTGTGTCCCAATTTCACCCCAAGTTCTGTTTAAACAGTGAAGTTTGTCCAGTTTTCTGCCCTGAAACCTCACGTTTTCATAGCACACCGTACGTAACTATGCAAAGCAAGACTGTCAGTCTTGAGGCTGAGCTACAGCACGGCCCAGAGGTGCTCTCCAAAACATGGAGTAGAATAAAATCCTACCAACCTTCTGGTTAATTGCCAGGAAGTTCACGTAAGATTCTTCCATGGGAAGCAGGAACACGAGCGCGCTGCCGACGTTGCCAATCCGCGCCGTCCGACCGCAGCGATGCACAAAGGCACTGGAACAACACCACCGCGACCGCGGAGCTCAGCGAGCTCAGCCCACACGGCCCGACCTTGCAGCACGAGGCGGCGAGTCTCACGGACGGGAAAGCATCGGCCACGGTTCGGCCGAGACAAGCGCCTGGTCATTTCAGTTCAGAGTGGCTGCAACAAAACCCGCAGCGCCTCGGCCTCCCTCGCCCAGCCTAACTTCCAGGCAGCGACAGAACCCGTTTTGCACAGCTGCCTCTTCCCAATTTATAGCTGCACGGTGCAGCGACGGGACCACAAGTGGAGGTTGTTAAGATCGGAAGCTGTACCTTGCGCTGCTGGGCGGGTCGTACTGGAGAACCCAGTTGACTTCGGGAATGTCTACGCCCCGGGCCATCACATCCGTGCAGACTAAAATGCCACTGGGAAGAAGAAAAAGTCAAGTTTTATTAAGTGGTCACTTGAGAAGAGGCCAGACTCATCTGCCCCCCAGCTTTCACATTCTGCATCTCCACTGGAGTATGAAGAACATTTAAAATCATAGACTCCTAAGGCTGGAAGGGGTCTTCAAAGGCCACCTAGTCTAGATCCCCTGCAACGTCGCTCACTAGAACAGATTGCCCAGAGCCCCATCCAGCCTCCAGGGATGGGGCCTTCACCACCTCTCTGTGCAGCCTGTTCCAGAGATCCACCATCTTCAGATTAAAGAAGTTTTTCCTCATGTCTGACCTAAACCTCTCCTTTTCTAGCTGAAAACCATGACCCCTCACCCTATTGTTCACCACCCCTGTGAACAGCCTTCCCCAGCCTTCTCATAGGCCCTTTTCAGGTATTAGAAGGTCACTACAAGGTTCCTCCCGGAGTGTCCTCCTGAAAAAAGACCCAGTTGGAGCTTTCACCAACTGAAATCCTACATAACATCATGAAAAGGAGCCTGATCTCCATTTCAGCCAACAACTCCCTGCTGCAAGTCCCGTGTCTGTGGCAGAATATTGTCCGACAAGTCTGCGCAGCCCTTGCTGCACCTCATGTTGGCTGCTTCAGCCCATCTGAAGGTTCTCACCCCGGGAGCTTCCGAAACTCAGTAAAAATCTTGTTACGCTTGTGTTTCATCTTCCCATGAATGCTCATTATCTTCACGTGTTTAATTAAGGATTCCAAAGCCTTCCCGTAGTATTCCACGCAGGCACACGTGCTGTTGGGATAACAAACGTAACAGCAAAAGGTCAGCCGGCATTTTCAGTCTGGTTTAGGTGGTCAAGCAAGAGTGCTCCGAGCCCCTTCAAAAAGGGCTGCCTACGTTGATTTAAAACAGGCTCAGCAACTGATAATTAGCATCAAAGCACCATCAAGCCTGGCTTCTCCAACACATCTACACTTCAGGTTGTGCTTAAGAAGGTTCTAGTTTGTGCTTAAGAAGGTTCTAGGTTGTGCTTAAGGTTCTAGGTTGTGCTTAAGGTTCTAGGTTGTGCTTAAGAAGGTTGAACACAAGCCTGACATGAATCATAGAATCATTAGGGATTGGAAAGGACCTCAAGAGATTATCTAGTCCAATCCCCCTGCCACAGCAGGATCACCCAGACCAAGTCACACAGTCATTCTGGGTTAGAATCATCGTGGCTGGAAAGGACTTCCAAGATCATCACATCCAGCCCTCATCCCAGCATCTCCCTAACCCCTAGACCATGGCCTCAAGTGCTCTGGCTGCTCGCTTTTGAACACCTCCAGAAGCAATGATCTGTCTCTATTTAGGCACCAGAGTCTACAAGAGCAGCAATTTAAATCACTCCCTCCCTAAAACAGTTGTGTCCTGGGCACAGGTTTGGGGTCTTGAGTGATCACAGAATCGTGAAATCATTCGGGTTGGAAAAGACCCCCGGGATCATCGAGTCCAACCATCAACCCCGCTCTACAAGTTCACCCCTAAAGCAGATCCCCCAACACCACATCTAAGCGACCTCTAAACACACCCAGGGATGGGGACTCAGCCACCACCCTGGACACCCCGTTCCAGTGCCTGAATAAACCACCGGACCGTTGTCACAACCAAACACCGATGGAATTACCTGAAGAAGACCAGATGTTTCTCCTGTTTGTGCCGTCGAAGAAAATGCACCAACTGGTTAAATTTTTCATCGGCTTTGCAGATCTATACAATGTGAGAGGGAAAAAAAAGGGGTCAGAAAACGGACTTGGATACAAAATGACTACTAGTTTCCTCCCTTGGCTGTGCACTGCTAGATCCCTTTAGGTGCAACTTCTGTCATGTGGACCGTCACTCTTATGAATCTTGTTTTAAGTGAAAACAAACACTTGAGCTCCCAGTCTTCGCAGAATCATTCATTCTGGTTGGAAAAGACCCCTGGGATCATCGAGTCCAACCATCAACCCCAGTCTACAATGTCACCCCTAAACCAGATCCCCCAACACTACATCTAAATGACTTTTAAACACATCCAGGGATGGGGAGACAACCACCACCCCGGGCAGCCCATTCCAGGGCCTGACCACTGTCTCCATGAAGAGTTTTTTCCTGATGTCCAGTCTAAACCTCCCCTGCCTCTCACGGTTTCCTTCAGCCACTTCTCAGCCCAAGGCTCCTCCCACAAACAAGCGGGTCACAGAGCCACAGCAATGCGGCTACTTCAGGGTTACAACAGCCAAACTAACCTCACAGAGCAGGAAACAATTTAAATCTGTCTCAGTAGTTTGGTCACTGACTTTTGGAGGAACTGGAAAGGTTTTGTGTCTTTGAGAGTTCTCTTTCCTCTCCTGAAGTGATTCCAGCCGGCCAAGACTTAAACACTTACTGATGGAACTAGGGAAAAAGGAGAGGGAACAAGAAGAACCTATTGAGGGAGCAGAGAGGTCCCCACCATATAGTAGTTCTCCAGGCGCGTCGGAGTTTTCTGCGTGTTGCTTGCTGCCACTCCCTTCTCCTTCACTGAGATACGGACGGGATTCCGGAGACCTGCCCTCACCAGGTTCTCCACTTCTTGGGTCTGAGTGGCCGAGAACAGACCTGTCCGTCTCTGCTTGGGCAGGAAGTCCAGGATGGTGTTTAAACTGCAAGCAAACACAGCGAAACGTAACTGCGCCGGGGCCTCCAACACGGACAACAGAGCAAAGGGAGGGAAGAGAGAACAAGTCGAACTTGAGAGGTCGTCGCGGGCCAAGCTCGTTCACTTCAATCCTACAGGAACTCAGGCAAAAGCTCAGGAGTGTCACCAGAAGTGATGCTCTCAGTACCTTGCTTCAAAGCCCATATCGAGCAGTCTGTCGGCCTCATCTAACACCAGCACATCGAGAGACTTCACGCAACTCGCCAGATCCAGCCCATCTGCTTTTCTCCTGAACAGATCCTCCAAGCGCCCCGGCGTAGCGACAATGATGTTCCCGCTGTTGGTGAACGAGACGCGGCAATGTTGGAACTGGGCAAGGAAAGGACTCTGGGAGAGCTGCTAACTTCACTAGCATGGCAACTGCAGAAGGAAACGCTTGGACCCTCCGTGCAAAACCCAGTGGCAAATACGACTCGACAAATACGACTCCGTAGCCCTTGGGACTTGGGGTGCTTGGGGATGAAAGGCTCAACATGAGCCAGCAGTGTGCACTTGCGGCCCAGAAGGCAAACCGGATCCTGGGCTGCATCAGGAGAAGTGTGGCCAGCAGGTCGAGGGAGGTGATTCTCCCCCTCTACTCTGCTCTGCTGAGACCCCACCTGGAGCACTGCATCCAGTTCTGGAGCCCTTATTACAAGAGGGATGTGGAGATGCTGGAGCGAGTGCAGAGGAGGGCCAAGGGGATGATCAGAGGGCTGGAGCAGCTCTCCTGTGAGGCCAGACTGAGAGAGTTGGGGCTGTTCAGTCTGGAGAAGAGGAGGCTCCCAGGTGACCTCATTGTGGCCTTCCAGGATCTGAGAGGGCGCCTACAAAAAGGCTGGGGAGGGGCTTTTTAGGATGTCAGGTAGTGACAGGACTAGGGGCAATGGAGCAAAGCTGGAGAAGGGTAGATTGAGAGTGGATGTGAGGAGGAAGTTCTTCACTGTGAGAGTGGTGAGAGCCTGGAATGGTTGCCCAGGGAGGTGGTGGAGGCTCCGTCCTTGGAGGTGTTTAAGACCAGGCTGGATGGGGCTCTGGCCAGCCTGGTCTAGGGTGGGGTGTCCTTGCCCATGGTGGGGGGGGTTGGAACTGGATGATCTTGTGGTCCCCTCTAACCCTGACTGACTGTATGACTTGGTCTAGGTGATCCTGCTGTGGCAGGAGGATTGGACTAGATGATCTTTCGAGGTCCCTTCCAATCCCTAATGATTCTATGATTCTAGGATGGAGCCAGGCTCTGCTCAGTAGCACCCAACAGGACAAGGGGCAACGGGTGTGAGTTGGAACACAGGAGGTTCCACATCAATATGAGAGGAAACTTCTTCCCAGCGAGGGTGACAGAGCACTGGAAGGGGCTTCCCAGGGGGGTTGTGGAGTCTCCTTCTCTGGAGACGTTTAAAACCTGCCTGGATATGCTCCTGCGTGAGTGGATCTAGGGGATCCTGCTGTGGCAGGGGGATTGGACTGGATGATCTTTCAAGATCATCCTCCAGTCCCTAATGGTCTGTGCTTCTGTGATCTGGAAACCTCAAGGACAACAAGGAAACCACAGCTCTGAGGCACTGGTAAAAATTACTGACCAACTCACCCCTGTTGTTTAAACTTTTCAACATCTTCCATGGGATTCCGACCGCCAATTAAAAGAATCTGACTGAAACGATAAAACAGAAAGATTTGGGTGAAGTTTTAGGAAAGATAAAAGGGCTAAGAAAAGAGAACTGTGGCCATGAAAAGCCTGAGGGTCACTGACCTAAACCCGGGGACATGCTTTGTGAAATGCGACAGCACCTCATCGATCTGAATCGCCAATTCTCTTGTCGGCGTGATGATTATAGCTCCGACCTGCACACGGAACACAGCAGTTCAAGCAAAAGGAACAAGAAAGATTTGGCTCTGTAGACCACAGGCTGAGTGTGAGCCGGGTCTGTGATCCCAGGGTGAGACAAAGCATTTCCACGGAGGTCCCACAGTGACTACAAACTAACACAAAGTATCTGCGAGAGAGTTTTGATACCAGTGTGTGTCCTGGTTTTAGGGTCAACGACAGAACCCTCACAGGGCAGATGCTTTTTAATAGGAAAAGTTTAGAATAAGGGAGGTAAGAAAGAGGGTACCAGAGGAGAAAGAACTCTTGTACAAAGGAACGACACGACCAAGCTCAGTCTGGAGAGCTGACAGGCCAGTGGTGGCAGCTAAGTGCCAGGGCAGGGGGAGGAAACCAGCATGACAGGCGCAAAGGGTTGTGGCCCCAGAGGGAAAGCTGCAGTCCCAGAGTGGAGCTCAGAGAAAAACCAAAGCCAACATGGAGTCAGGGCACTCTCAGACCACCAAGGCTGTGAGGACAAAACGCAGAGCCGAAAGGAAAACACTCAGAGGGTGTCAGAATGGCGTCTGGGTGTCCTTTTCTCTCTGCCCTTCCTTCCTCCCAGAACACACTTCACGCTCCTGCCTCACGCACAGCATCTGTGTTCCCTCAAAACCTTCCCTCCAGCAACCTCCCCACTCACCCACCGGAGCTGCTGCCAAACACTCTGGGTGGAACAAGAGGGACGTTTCTGGCAGCTCGAAAACCTGTTCTGATTGGGTCGGATAAGAAACTGTACCTAGGCGCTCAGAGAGCATCCCCGTACTCACAGTCACTTCAGGAGAACGCGATTCTCCTCACTGGTGCCTTTGCTGAAGTGACACAGATCATGAGGGGCTGGAAGAGACCTCCAGAGGTCATCGAGTCCAACCCCACTGCTCAAGCAGGACCACAGAATCTAGGGCAGGTGACATCCAGACGGGTCTTGAAAGTCTGCGGAGAAGGAGACTCCACAACTCCCCTGGGCAGCCCCTTCCAGTGCTCTGTCACTCTCACTGGGAAGAAGGTCCTTCTCACACTAACGTGGCACCTCCTAAGCTCCAGCTCACACCCGCTGCCCCTTGTCCTTTCACAACATCTCGGTGGCACATCACACGAACACTCTCCCAACAGAATCACTTTATCCCACCTGCATTTTCTTCAGTTTCTCTTCCCGCCTGAGGAGGATTTCCAGTAGAGGGATGACAAACGCTAAGGTTTTGCCGCTGCCCGTGACCTGCGAGGAAGGGAAAAGGAGTCAGTGCTCCCTCAGCTCCAGAGACTGACCCAGAAAAGCAATAAACCCCTCCGAGTTAACTCGCTCACCGCTTCCGCAGCAACATCTTTGTTACTCATGAAGAGCGGGATGGTCGCAGACTGAAAGAGAGAAACAGAGGTGGTGGCTGCTCCGTCCCTGCCAGTGTCCAAGGCCAGGCTGGATGGGGCTCTGGGCACCCCGCTCTGCTGAGAGGCGTCGATGCCCACGACAGGGGGTTGGCACCGGGTGAGCGCTGAGCTCTCGCCTGTGACTCTGTGATCACGGAGCAGCTGAAGGGTGAGGCCAAATCTCAACGAGGCCAAACCCCTCAGGGCCACCAAAGGCGCCGCCCAGGCAGGCGGGAGCGCCGAGGGCTGCGACCTCCCGCGCTGCCGCAGAACCCAGTGGCCGCCCGCCTCGCCCTTCCCCGCACCTGCACCGGGGTCATGCGGGCGAAGCCGAGCTCCCGCAGCGCCCGCAGCACCCCCGGGCTCAGCGCCGCGGGCAGCGACTCCCAGCGGCCCTCGGTCACGGCCTCCATGTCGGCCGCGCCGCCGCCTCCCGCCGCGGTCCCGCGCTGCCGGGGCCGGGCGGAAACACAGGCGGCAGCGCTTGGGTTCCGGGGCTCCCGTCCGGCCGCGGCCCCGCAGCCCTCTGCGAGCAAGGTCGCGGGTAACATCCCTCCTCGGGCAAAGCCAAACGACCCGGCTTTTGTGGCAGGGGCCGCAGCCAGAGCTGCTGAGGGCTGCGCTGGGAGCGGAGCGGCTGAGCTGCAGCTTCTGAGTCACTGAGCAGTTTGGTTAGAGGGGACCTCAACAACTTCTTCTCCCCTTCCCACCAGGAACAAGCAGTAGGAGGAGAGAAAACGGCCTCAGGCTGTGCCAGGGGAAGTTCAGGCTGGACCTCAGAAGAATCTTTACGGGAAGGGTCATCAGCCCTTGGAACAGGCTGCCCAGGGAGGGGGTCAGACTGCCATCCCCGGGTGAGTTTAAGTCATGTAGCTCTGGAGCTCAAGGACAGGGTTTCCAAGTGGGTTGGGACAGCTGGGTTCACAGTCAGACTCAAAGGTCTTTTCCAGCCTAAATGATTCTGTCATTCTACAGATGAATGACAGAATGATTCTGTAGAATGATTCTACAGAATCTAGATGGATTCCTAGAATAATCCAGGTTGGACAAGACCCCTGGGATCAAGTCATCAACCCTACTCTACAGGTTCATCCCTAAACCACATCCCCCAACACCACATCTAAGCAAACCCCCACTCTGGGCAGCTCATTCCAGCACCTGACCACTCTCTGTGAAATATTTCTTCAGTGATCCTGCTTTGCAGGGGGATTGGACTGGGTGATCTTTCGAGGTCCCTTCCGATCCCTAACGTCCTGTGATTCTGTGACAAACTGTCCTTCCTTCAAAGCATCAAGACAAAAAGACCACAAAGCTACTTCGGGGTTTGGGGTTTTTTTTTTTAAAGAATTTGTTTATTTATCGAACCTGGGTCATATTTAGATTCACGAGCAATTTTTAAATGTACATCTTAGAATTCAATTTGAAGTGTTTTACACAAAAATATTGGCACACAACAGTCGCACTAAGGTGTAACAGTCACCTTGCTGAAGAACTGCTGCACGTTGTTTGCCCAAGGTTGAAAAAACTTTACCTGGAACATGAAAACCTGTAACAAATTTTAAATTAATTGTACAAAACTGTTGTGTGTTACTTGTAGAGGCTCCCCCCTTGGAAAAGACCCCACCCCATCCCCAAAAATGATTACAGCTAATATACATCAGTCACAACATAATCCTGGCTCAGCACCCACATCAGACGCTTCTTGAATTGTTAAACCCAATCATCAGAGACCGAGGAAAAGGAACTTTATACAAAAACAAAATCTACATGTGCCCCAGAAAGAAAACACACCGGTCTTGAGCGTTGTGCTAACCGTGATCGGGCCGCGGCAGAGGCTGCCGCTGGACTTCAAGACAAGGGCTGCATAGCATCGCGAGGAACCCCCGGGACCGTTAACCCTTTGGCATCAGGAGTCCAGATTTCCCCAGCGCCAGCGGCGCCCAACAGTCTGAGCTTTGGAGCTGCAGAGCCCAAAGGGTTAACCGACGGTTCGCCAAGCCACTGCACACAACTGGCTCCGATATAAAACCTGCGAAAGACTAAAAACCCTCGGGATGATCGCTCGGTGACGGGAGGAGAAAGATGCGCTTTCGTGTTACCCATTTAATTTAGGAGAGCTTTGGGAATGAGTTGACAGAACAGGGTAGCTCACGGGAGGGGTTCTTTTAAATAGCAACTAGGTGTGACTACTAGTCTGGAAGCGGTCAGCTGTCTTCTGTCCGTTATCAGAGTAGAGTTCCAATGGCTTCTCCTTGGCAGTTGATGTACTTGAAGACGGGATTGCTTTGATTTCGTAACAACTACTGCAGGGTTAAAGACGTCGAAAAGGCAAACAGGCGTGTTAGGGCCCTGTACCGTTCCCCTAGCCAAGAGCTGCGAGTACTTACGAAAACAGGAAGAAAAAGGAGGAGTTAGAAAAGACACCGATGCTGCTCGTTACTACAGCTGAGCTACAGCGTTTGCGGCTTGCTCGGACCTCGCTTAGCGCACAGACTAGGCAGATTGAAGTGAAGAAAAGGGAGGCCAATCGAGTGACAAGATTTCAGCACAGCTTTTGCTACAGAAGATATATAAAAACAATTCATTTTTAACTAGGAAGGAACAGAGGCAGAGAAGTTTTACAGTTCAGTAAAGAGGGTTCAGAAACTAAATGACTTATTTTTTTTCCCCGTGTGTGACCAGGATGTTCGGTAGACAGTGAACTGGAATCCGGGACCAGAACAGTACTCTTAGACCACCCTTCGGACTTCAAAAAACCTCTTCAGATAGTAGATTTGTCCCAGTGTCATGGCAACTAATACAAGGGCTTCAAAGAATGACCACAGAACCACTCTGCTGTTTGTGTTGTCGTTAACTGTCGGGGAAAGAAAAGAAACAGCAGTAAGTAAGTACCAGAGCATTTCACATCGACTTCAAACACGTTTGGCCACTAGGACAGGGGTGCTGGACACAAGCCCGTGGAATCTGTATTGCGGCCTCCTTGCCCCAGGGGGCTGCAGTCTTACAGGGGGGAGCTGAGGAGGGGATTATTCCAACAGCACTGTGGAAGCAGATGGTTTAACCTCTCTCTGTTCCACCCTCCTTCAGAGAGGCCTGACAGCAGCTCAGATCCACCAAACAGAAGGCACTTGTTTTTTCAAGTGACAGTGTGTATCCTGCTCTGGCAGGGGGACTGCGCTGGACGATCTTTCAAGGTCCCTTCCAATCCCTCATGCTCTGTGATTACAGTCTGGAAATCAAGTGGGGAATTTCTGATCTAAAGAGGTTCATCTCTTCTAATCCCTAAGGGTTGATCACCTCAGGTTCTAAAAATTCAGGGTTTCCTACGTCACACCATTAGCAACAGAAGCCATAAAACAGGAGATAAGAGGTTTAAGAAGGTGAGAGGCCAGAGCTTTAAATTAATCTTCTATTTCCACTTGAAAAATATTTGCCTTCCATTCCCCCTGGGCTCCTCCCTTGGTGCTCTCAGTCATTGTTTAAAGCTGGGTTTGAGCAAGTGGGGGCTGTGACTGGAGTCACCCACATTCTCTACTTGGCAATAACCACAGCTTTGCAGTATTTCAACAAAATACTCTATAAAGAGCCTTTGGCTTCATTTCTAAGGCACAGCCACTTCGAGGATGAAGTAACAGCTCAGCCAAAGCCTGCTGCTGGGAACCCTATCATCACTGATAGCCTCATGAAGATGCCATCCAAGGAACCGTAAGATTTACAGCAATTCATCTGAGATTATTCATTTGGTTAATAACCTTCCTCCAAGGAGGGATGGGGCAGTTTGAAGAAGAAAAGAAGACTGCACGCATCGACTGTGCCCTTCGTCGCCTGGGCACGTCCTTCAGAAACCACCCGAGGCTGATTTTGTTAGTAACTCGGAACCACCTTCATGGATTTGGGTTTTAAATCACATTTTATAAGGTCAGCTGAGAGAGGAGGAGGCATTTAAGTCACAGGCAGCGACCGGAAGAGTGAAGTGGCATACACATACTTGCTCTATGTATTCTTTCACGAACTTCCATGTACTCCTGTTCATGCTTTACAGCTGTCATGGCCACTGCTAACTCGTTAATCATCTCTTCTAGCTTGTTCTGATGAGCTGTGGAAGGATTTCAGAAGCATCAGAAAGTCTGTCATTGACTCCAAACCACCCCCTCCCCGCCAAGTTGTTAAAATGTATGAGCAGTTATATTTCATCTCCTGTTGCAGAAAAACACAGTCTGTGCAGCTGAAAACTCGATCCTTACACAACAGCTGAGGTTTCACAGCGTCACTTTCCCTGAGAGGTGAATTCAGCAGGCGGGGAAACATCCCTCTCCACATCTGACTAGAGGACACCCAAGTTAGAGCCAGCAGAGACCACCTGTTCCCAACACGGGCGGAAGTTTCCCAGAGGAACAAAGCGCGAGGACACCAGATCAACACCACACGCCAGCAGCCACTTTGTCCACATCACCCAACGTGTTCCAAGCGAATTATCTCAACGTTACAGCTTCTCCTAGGTGTTAAGCTTGCGGAAACAGAACGACCAAGAATTTAGCTTAAGATCATGATGCTGGCAAAACGAGATCACTTTCTGAAGCAACGTTTCTGAAAGATCTTGTGAACTTCTGGTTGAGCTGAAGCACGGCACTTGGTAGAAACAATGCCAAAGGGGGCTGGCAGAGGGCCGGAACCGGCTTCGAGCTCCGGTGGGCGGGTCGGAGGAGCACAACACCAAACCAGAAACAGAGAACTAGCTTGAGATAGTGCAGCAAATGGAAGGATCCTGCTCTGGCAGGGGGACTGCACTAGATGCTCTTTCGAGGTCCTTTCCAATCCCCAATGATTCTATGATCAGAGACCTAAGATTTAGCCCCCTGGCTGTCAAGCACAGGATCTTCTCAGTACATTCAAGCTCAAGCTTACAGAGTGATAAACCACGCAAGGAATTCCCAAGCTTTCTCAGCACCAAGGGAAGGTTCCACAGACTCAGCCTGGGCAATCACCTCTTTTACAAAGGTCACCAAACCAAATGCATTTTACACGAGTGTGCAGCCAGAGGACAAGGGGAAAGGGTTTCAGACTTGAAGAGGGGAGACTGAGGTTGGACATGAGGAACAAATTCCTTCCTGTGAGGGTGCTGAGATGCTGGAAGAGGTTGCCCAAGGATGTGATGGCTGGAAGTGTTGAAGGCCAGGCTGGATGGGGCCCTGAGTAACCTGCTCTGGTGAAAGTCTCCCTGCCTCTGCAGGGGGGTTGGAACTAGATGCTCTTTAAGGTGCCTTCCAACCCAGCCCAGTCTGTGATTCTATGACTGAAGGAACGTACTCGATTTTGAAGCTACCCTATCACGGTTTCACTTACAAATACTTACAAATTAACTTATAAATTAAGTGTTTCAGATCACAATCTGAAAACAAAGTTATCCAAAACACAGGCTTTGGGGAACGGTCACGGAAAGGATGAAACAATAACACTCATACAGGTGACAATTAAAACCCAAACAGTTGTGTAAACCACAATCACTTTGCTGCTACCCTAAATCCCTTATTTTTATGGCCTGTTGGTTTAATAGCTACAGAATAAATTCCCTTGGAACAGGACACCCAGGGAGGGGGTCAAACAAACCCACTCCAAAAGACTCAGTAGAGAAAGTGTTTGCCATAAAAGCTGCTCCAACACTTACAACAGATATAGTTGACTCAATCAAAGATTAACAGCCTTTAAAAACAAAAATCAATAGTCAGGAATTTGTTACTTCTCAAGTGATATCAAGCAGTCAATGTAGACAGTTATTCACTGTTTAAAATTAGAACCAAGAATTTATTGCCTATAGCTGCAGTTATTGATTTCTAAATGAACTCTGTGAGTTGTCCTGCTCTATATTCATTTCTTTTCCAGTAAATAACAAGTGTGATGTTTTTCACCTGGTAATTCATAACCTAAAAGGTGCTTATTGCTTCCAAAAGCCCTTGATAATTGAACACCCACTTTAGCAACAGAAAGCAAACACTGCCTAGGATACCCAGCACTCTTGGGCATTGAGCTGTTTTGTTTGGTTTCACCTAGAAGTCCTGCTTCAGTCTTCTGTTAGGCCAGAAATAACCACCTGAAGTCAAACTGTCACCGCCAGTTCAAGAGCCAAGAGCTGCTAAGGACACAGAACCTCTCGACGGAGGCTTGCAGGTGCTCAGCATTGCTCAGAATCAGACCTTTTATGTAGTTGATTAAAAAGACATTCTCATGCTACAAACAAATGTTATGGAGGAAAGGCAAACGTTAGCTGTTAGTGAATAAACATGTGCCAGAGATAGGATGCTAAGGAGCTTTCAAAAAGCAGAACACATACCATCCCAGGTATCTCCACCACCTAGAGGAAAGTGTAAGAGATGAACACAAGTACAGGACAAAAGGCTGCAGATTAAACAGTCATTTACAAGGCTAAGAGAAGTAATTTCACATTAGCACTTCTATCAAAGGGCTCAACTACTGCTTGGAGTCCTCTACAGACTGCAGAGCAGACTAGAAACCAGAGAATTACACTGATGAAGGCGCTAAAGGGTGAAAGCATTAGTTCCTGCAGGTGGCCTAGTGATTCCCTGGTGATTCTGCACTAAGTGATGTAAAACAGCCTGAAACCATCCACATCCACTTGAGCTGTGCAAGAGAACAGCTGAACTGGACAGCCTGAAGACACAGGAATTCCGAGAATCCTGCTCAGGTTCAGACGTCGTGCGCGTGGGGAAAGGCTCCTGAGCTGGAGCCGATTTGTTTCCCGGAGTCTTCCTCACCTTCTGTCTCCATGTCTTGCCCCTTCGGAGCTTCCCCGATGTCGATAGTGAACATCACTATCTTGGGAGTCATGGTGGACATTCTGTTGCTAAAGCAAAACTTGTACGTTCCATCCATGTGGGCGGCGAACGTGTATTTTCCGCTGGACTCTCGATCGCCTTTATAAATCCCTTTATTATCAGGGCCTGTAATCTGGACGGGAGAAACAAAACGTCACGCATTTTATTTCAGGTAGGGCTGGTTTAAATCACAGTGCTACAGGTTCACCAGCTGTAATCTGACTGGTTCAGCATCCTTGGTACTTTCCCTGCCACAGCTCATACGGGGCGACGAGTGATTCTGCACAGAAACACTTTTTAAAGTAAAACAACAAAGCTTTCAGGTAAAAAAGCCACACAAAAGCCTTTCTGACTGACCGAGAGCCTTCCGTGCTCAAGATAACAAGCATTTCAAGAACAAGCAAACCATAAGCTAGCGACAGCCCTGGCTGTTGGTCAAATTAACAACTGCCGGGGAAATCTTATCGCTGGTGTATGAAGGAAAACAAAAAGGAAACAAAGGACGTTCTCCCATGGGTCAGCGGGACTGCGGGCACACAGGTGTGCACTGCTGCAGTTGCCATAGCAGATGGGCTAAGGGCCTCAGCACTGAGCGCTCGGGGTCGGTGACCTTAAAGCTTCCACTAGTGATGGCTGGATGGGATCTCACAGCTTCCTGACTCTGTCCTGTAGGAGAGCACTGTGGAATTTCAAACTTTCGTATTGTCTCACAGCAACAGCTCTCTCCCGTTTAAGTTACCCCTAACACACAACTCTCTGCTCTTCACCAAGACAAAAGGAAATGCTTATTTATCCTTCTGCAACCGCTCCGATGCCTCAGTGAGGAAAAGGTCCCACCCACAACTGTCAACGCGACAACGAAGCCAAGTAAAGCCAGCACCCCTTGATTCAAGGGGAGATGCACAGCTCCCAGAACAAGCAACGCGTTTTTGCTGAGCGTAAACGTGTTCGTTCCTCCTGCCAAACGGTTCGTCGTGACAAGCCCCCGCAGAGCACAACGGCGACAAAAACCTGAAGGGCTCTGTCAGCAGGAAACCGGCTCTGTGCAGCCACAGCAGCAACCACCAGCAGCCTTACGAAACGCAGCCCCGGGAGAGGAACCTCACCTGCTCCGGGAAATCCCTTGCTGCCACGCGAGCTGGCTCCTAGTTGTGCCAAGGGGGATTCAGATGGGATGGCAGGAGGAATTTCTTTACTTAAAGAGGCACCGGAATGGGCTACTCGGGGCTGGGAGAGGGGGGTTCCCCTCCGTGGAGGCATTTAAGAGCCGGTGCTCACGGTCGAGGTTTAGCTGAGGGCTGGATGATTGGACTCGATGATTTCGAAGGGCTTTCCCAACCGGGGCGATTCTGTGAGGCCCAGCAGCCTCACGGCGAACGGAGCCCCAGAGAAAAGGCGGGACCACCCCGACCCTGCCAAAGGTTTCCAGCCATCGACGGCCTCCCCCGCACCCCGCCACCACCGCCCTCCCCACACCGCAACCGGGCCCGTTCCCGGTGCAGCCCCCGCTCCGCGCGGCCCGAGCTCGGGCGGCCCTCGGCGTCCCCCGCCTCCTCACCTCCACGTCGATGTCCAGGAACCCCCCCTCCGCCACCTCGAAGATAAGCCCCATCTTGGTACCGGACGGCACCCGCTCCAGGAAACACTCCTCGGCGTGCGCGTCGATGCTGACGAAGTAGGAGGCGGCGGGGGCGGCCAGCGCGGCCAACAGCGCCAGCACCGCCCGCACCGGCGACATGGCGGAGCCCAGGGGCAGCGGGCACCGAGCGGCGGCCAACGGGAAGGGGAGGGGAACTTCCGGTCTCAGCCACGCCCCTTCCGGGGCACGGGGCCGCCGCTCATAGGCCGCCGCGGCTCCACTGCCACGTCCCGCCGCGGCTACGGTGGCCGCTGAGGAGCCAATCGAAACGGCGCCGCCCGAGCCCCAGGCGGGGAGCGCGCGGTGCAGGAGGCGGGGCCTGCGCTGGGGATGAACCAATTCCAAGGCTCCAAGCGGGCTGAGCGGCGGCGGCGAGGAGCCAATGAGGAGGAGGCGGGCGGGAGGCAGGAGAGGTGCTGCCGAGTGCGGCGGGGCGGGAAGGCGGTTCTTGCGGGGAGCGGGGGGGTGGGGGAGGCCCTGAACCCCCTCCAACCCAAAACTGGCCTCTCCCGGCGAGGTGAAGACTTGGGGAGCAGCTGACGATCAGGAAAGTAACGAGAAAGGGCGGTGTCTGCCTTTAGCCGTGTCCGGGATTAACAGAGGGTGATGGAGCGGGCTGCTCTGAGAGGTTGTGGAGCATCCAAACCCACCCGGACGTGTCCTGTGGGATCTGCTGCAGGGCATCCTGCTCTAGCAGTGGGGTTGGACTAAATGATCTCCAGAGGTCCCTTTCAAACCCTGACCCTCTGTCATTCTGTGGTTGCGGTTCTGTCACCCAGTGACCCTCTCCAGCTGTGGAAAAGGAGAGGAAAACCAGGGGTTGAAGTGAGAAGAGGTAAAATGAAGAGGCAAACTACTCTTAATGCTCGTATAAAATACACAGCGTTGACCTCAGGAAGGTATGGTCGTTGCAATTCTCCAAGGAGTCCCTGGGAGTGAACCCCAGTAGCTGCCCTGGTTGAATAGGTCTCCCCACAGCCCATGGCTGACCCATGGTTCTGTCCCAGCCAAATCAGAACCACCAGTTTGGGGGGTGTTCACTGCACGCAAAACCCCACAGTCGAGATACACGGCAGGTTTGCGCTTCACCCAGGAGTAACCGTGTGTAAAAAGACTGGCCATGCTTAAAAGCTGATTTCCAATTAAAACTGCCAGTCAAATACTGAAGGTCATGTTTGAGCTTTAGGAAGTCTGTTTTCATAACGAGCTGTTTTAATTATCTGCAGGAGATTTAAGCACAATCTGGCTAACGACACATTGATGCGTTTGGGTTTGCCAAGTGAGCGCCGGTGATTGTACTGCTGGTAGCACTCAGATGTTGCCTTCATCTTCAGTTGTATGACACATGTCATCTAAACACTTGGTTTACGTAAGCCAGCTCTGCTTATCTCACTCAGGCTGCCAGGTCTGAGCTGGCAGAGCTGGCTGTGTTGGTTGCTGGTTCAGCATGTGGAGAGGAAAGCTTTCTGAAAGAGGAGCTTGAACATGAGGAGCTGCAGGTCACGTACAGGGCTGGATAAGGGACTCCTACAGAGACACTCAAAACATCCATTGTTTTCAAAGACTTTGTATCAAGACAACCATGACCCTACTGCTTTCCATAGCATGAAACTCTGTGCTAGTTGTTGCCTGTCTCAGAAGTTACAGCTTTGCCACTAGCATGTTCTCTACATCCTTAGCTACAGCAGGAGTTCATTTAAGACTGAATTCTGGTGCCATAAACTCCTCCTCTTTAACTTGGATAAAGCAATGACTGCGCAGCACGTCCACTCCCTTGAAGTACTGGAGGGTTCTCTCCAAATGTTCTGCTCCCATTACTACCTCTTCTCATGCTTTCGTAAGTGCTCCTTGCCAGGAAAGGATGACTATGCCATTATTCATCCTCATTGTCTGGAACTTTGAGCAATGTCTTGTGGTGTTCAGCTTGGGCAGTACATTTCCTGAAGGACACGGGGATATCCTCAATATCACACATGAAGCAGCTAAATCTCAAAATTATGTCTGGTTATGGTTTTATTACTCTTGCAGCTGCCCAGCTCAGTGAAGATGAGATGAGCATCTGCTGGCAGCATATGAGGAAGATCTACATTCTGTGTCAGAAGGAGATATTCATAGTCTTTTTCCACCTGTAGTGGGCAGCTGGCTCAGGACACTCCAGGTGGTGCTAAGCCAGGTTTATAAGCAAAACAGGCCCCCATCTTGTATCCACAATAGTGTGGCCAGCAGGACTAGGGATATCATTTTGCCCCTGTGCTGGGCACTGGGGAGACCTCACCTCAAGGCCTGGGGGCAGTTCTGGGCTACTCACTTCAAGAAAGAGATTGAGGTGCTGGAGTGGGTCCAGAGGAGTAACGAGCCTGGGGAAGGGACTGGAGGGAAAGTCTGATGAGGAGAGGCTGAGGGAGGTGGGGGTGCTTAGCCTGAAGAAGAGGAGACTCCGGGGAACCTTCTCCTTCTCTCCAGCTCCCTGAAGGGAGGTTGTAGTCAGGTGGGGGTTGGGCTCTTCTCCCAGGCAATGAGCAAGGGGAGGACAGGGCCTAAAGCTGTCAGGGGAGGGTTAGGTTGGATGTTAGGAAGCCCTTCCTCATGGAAAGGGTGATCAGACACTGGAATGGACTGCCCAGGGCAGTGGTGGGGTCCCCATCTCTGCAGGGCCCTTAGTTCCCAAGTCTGGCTACTGTGGTCATGTTAGATTCTGGGCTGGATGGTCTGAGAGGTCTTTTCCAGCCTCAATAGTTCTGTGATTCTGTATTGCTTGAAAAAGTTTGCTGGAGTGTCACGGTTTCACTTCATTCTTAACTCCCATTCAGTTGCTGTGTCTGCCAAAAGCAGAGGAGTACTGCTGCTTTCACAACATGCAGCACGGATCAGCTGTTCCCAGCTTGGCTCTCGCAACTCCAGTCTTACTTCTCCTGCCTACTTCCAGGGTTTGACCTCCAAAACAAAAGGCTTTATTCCTACACTGCTTGCAGCAAGCGGCAGGGTTGGGATCTAAAGTTATGTTGGGGCACATTTAATTTACCTGTGAAGACTCACCTGGAGCACCCCTTGCTAAACACTGTGCTCTGGCCCACGGGGGTTGGACTAGATGATCTTTTGAGGTCCCTTCCAACCCCGACATTGAAGGATTCAGTGTGATTCTGTAAGGATAAGAACCTTTAACAGTGCACAATCACACCTGAAGGCAAAAGTGTTGAAAAACTTAACTAGGAAAATGAGTTTTGAGTTTGTTTAAATTTATCTGTAGGTTGATCTAAGCCAGTAAGTGGCTCACACATCAATTCTGCACTGATATTCTGAACAGGCACTAGGAGTCTAGGCTCTGCTTTTACAGAGCAAGGAGCTAAAAACCCCACACGTGTGATCCACTGTGTGAGACCACTCCTGTCCTGGCAGATGACTTGTTCACTCCATTGCGTTTGCCTGCAGCTCTCTGAGACAGGATGGTCTTTCCAAGTAGAGGAACTTCCTTTCCCTCTTCTCTCCTGGTGCTCTCCAAGTCAGCTCTGAACATGGCTGCTCCTGGGTACCACGATGTCACAGACACACCGGTGCAGCCCTGCTACCACCACGAAATCTCTTCAGTGCTGCGTATCATAGAATCATCGAATGGTTCAGGTTGAAGATACTTTAAAGATTATCTAGTTCCAACTCCCCTGCCATGGGCAGGGACACCGTCACCTATCCCTGTAGGATCCCATGCCCCCCAACACACGTGGGGTGACTTCTGACCCCCCGAGATGTGGCTGATGATGGAGCCTTGGGGCAGAAGAGGATGAAGCAGCCACGGGCAGAAGAAAGGTCGACACCATGCAGAACTCCAGTCCCAGCGACGCCGGGACGCAGCCCGGGCAGGGGCTCGGTGGCCGCGGACATGCGCGGGGCCTCCCCCGGTCCCGCCCGTCGCTGCCATTGGCCCCACCCGGGGGCGGGGAAGCCCCTCCCGGGGAAGCCGCTCCCGCCCCGCCGCTCTGCTCCCGCTGCCGCCCGGCCAAGTTCAAACACCCCCCACCGCAAACCAGCAGCACCGACCCAGCGAGTTCAGCCCGGGCCGCCGGGGGTGAGGAGGGGCCGGTTCCCGGAGGGGAAGGCGCCGCTTCCCGGGGGTGGGGGGCCCCGCCGCCGCCTATGAGTGCGCCGCGGGGCCGGGCGGGCCATGGAGGGCGGCGGCGGCGGCGGGGAACCGCCCGCCCTGGAGAAGAACGCGGCCGAGCTGACGGTCATGGACGTCTACGACATCGCCTCGGCCGTGGGGCAGGAGTTTGAGCGGGTGATCGACCAGCACGGCTGCGAGGCCATCGCCCGCCTCATGCCCAAGGTGGTTCGGGTGCTGGAGATCCTGGAGGTGCTGGTGAGCCGCAACCACATCAACCCCGAGATGGAGGAGCTGCGCCTGGAGCTCGACCGCCTGCGCCTCGAGAGGATGGACCGCATCGAGAAGGAGCGCAAGCACCAGAAGGTGGGCAGGGCAGGGCAGGGGGAGGCTGGCGGGGCGTCCGTGGGGAGTTGGGAATGTTGGGGGTGTTGTTCGGTTTGGGGCTTTTTTTGTTTCCCTTCCCTCCTGGAAGTTTCCTTCCTCCTTCCCTTTCTCCACCCCTTCTCCAGTCACTGCATTTCCTCCCCCTGGTGTCTTCCCAAAGAGGACTGCTGCTCCATCGCCTCTCTTGAGGAGAATGGTGCTGCTTCCTGCTCGGCCGGGAAAGGTCACGGACCATCCTACGCTTTTCTGAGCAGAGCTGGGAACGGCTCAGCAGTGTAGTTGTCCTGGCACACTGATCGGGTAGGCAAGCCATAGGACAGAGACAGGGAGCTGAAAGACTCCGGTTAGAGCTGAAGAGTAGCGAAGAACACTCTCCCAGATTCCTGCCTCATCCTCTGATGATAAGATGTTGTCCCCTGGCTGCATCTCAGATGGTCACAGTGTTCCACAACCCCACTCCCGTGAGGTCATTTCCTCTATCATGTGGCAGGACAGCGTGAGCTGCTCCGTTTACTCTGTGGAAGTGGGAGATCTGCTCTAAACTGTCCGGATAACTGATGTAAAGAAATGACTGTGGCCGTGCTGGAGCATCTCTGCTGCCTCATGCCATTCCTGCTTGCACACAGGCTCAGGATAAAGAAAATACAGTGGCAGCAACAGCCGGTATCGTTGTACAAGCTGACGTGCTGTGCAGATGCTTTAAAGTTCATGTACACGTTTAAAAGTTCCCTAAACACGCCACATACATGTTGCAGGTGCCAACACTGCAGTTCCAGATGTCAGCTGAACCCCCGACAGTTCATCGTCTTCTCTAGTTAATAGTCTCAGGGAATGTTCAGACAATCCAGACAGAACTTTGGTGGAGACAGATTTTAACAGGGAAAATAAAGGGTGTGAGATGTGTATTTTCTGAATTGAGTTGATGCCCAAGTGCACTGAGTCCTGCAGAACAGTCGTGTCCCGTTGTCTGGGTCCCAGTGTGAGGGGATGAAGACCAGTCTTTCACAGGACGGCTACTGGGAAGCAGATAAAACCAGGGAAACAGCTGTGACCCCAAAGCTTCCATAAACCAACCCACACAAGCCCCCAGTGGTCGTTGCAAGCATCAGTTTATGATGATTTTAGCACTGGAAGTCTTCTCAGAATCACAGTTACTGAGGCTGGACAAGACCTCTCAGACCATCCAGCCCAGCCCAGGACCTAACATCACCACATTGGCCAGAGCAGGGCTAAGGACCACATCCAGTCTGTTCTTAAACACCTCCAGGGATGGATGGGGACTCCCCCACTGCCCTGGGCAGTCCATTCCAGGCTCTGGTCACCCTTTCCTTGAGGAAGAGCTTCCTAACATCCAACCTAACCCTCCCCTGGCAGCTTCAGGCCCTGTCCTCTTGTCCTCTTGCTCATTGCCTGGGAGAAGAGCCCAACCCCTGCCTGACTCCCTTCAGGGAGTTGTGGAGAGGGAGAAGGTCCTCCTTGAGTCTCCTCTTCTCCAGGCTGAACACCCCCAGCTCCCTCAGCCTCTCCTCATCAAACTTTCCCTCCAGTCCCTTCTCCAGACTCATTGCTCCTCTGGACCCACTCCAGCACCTCAATCTCTTGAAGTGAGGGGCCCAGCACCGCCCTCAGTACTCAAGGGGAAGCCTCCCCAGCGCCCAGTACAAGGGGAGGATGACATCCCTAGTCCTGCTGGCCACACTGCTCCTGATACAGGATGGGGGCCTGCTTTGCCTTAGCACCGCCTGGGGTGCCCAGAGCCAGCTGGCACCTCCGGCTCCGTGGCTCTGCCTCCCCTGCCTGATACCTCTGCTAATGAGCATTCAGAAGTTCATTTCTGCCTCTGTTCGTTAGGCTCTTCAGTAGCAGCAAATGAAAGTGTGCCTGGGCGAGCCCTGGTGGGGTTGTGTGTTTGCACACGTGATGTTCCTGGGGGTTCGTGGTGTTCTGCTGGCTTCTTGTCTAAACTGGGTCAGTGCAGTTGTTCCAGCTGCAGAACTGCCATGTGCAGCATCGCTGGGAATAGCTAGCTGAGGTGTTTGCTGATGCCCATCTCCTTTTCTCTCAAGAGTGAAGCAGAGGCATTCACGACGTGTCCTCGGGGGTCTGCGCACACCTGTGTGTCTCTGGCAGCCTGTTTGCCACGCGGTGCTTTCCGCAAGGCTGTTTGTTACCCAGGGTTATGAAATGGTGACGATGCGGCGTGGCTGCTGGAATACAGCGGCACTTGGGCCTGACAATCAATAGGAACTGTGATTCTCCCCTTATCAGAGCACACATCCAGAGCAGAAAGCCATCCTTTAATCTCTTGGCAGAGCCTGTTTTGGCCTGGAGCTGTGCTTGGCAGGGCTGTGGTCTGAACGTGTGGTGTCCTGATGTCCGAGTGGGCCGTGCTGGATGAATGTAAAAGTCAGCAAGTGACTCAGCCTGGCTCCAGTGATTTGCATGAGCTCTTCTGCTTGTTTGCTTCAAGCTGATACCTGAAAATGGAGCAGAGAACGTCCCCCCTGCAGAAAGCAGATTGACACCAAAGGCTTTTGGAACAAGCAGAGGTCTAAATACAACCGGTTTTCCTTGAGGACTGGGTAGTTTTTGTCCTAATTTGACCTTTACGGGGATTGGTGACAGCTGCTCTTGACACACGGTGCCCTGACAAATGGGAGTTGCTGTTCTGACTGGTCTCCCTGTCAGATGCCAGTCAAGACGCTCCGTGGAGAACAATTTACATCGAAGCAGTGCAGTGCTGTCTTGTGTTATTCAGACTAGAGATGCTGCCCTTGGAAAATCAGCCCAACGCTGGCTCCCCTGGCCCACGCTGTGTGAGTGTGATGCTGGGGCATTTAAAACAGCCTTTGTGGCTGCTGCCTGGTGTGCAGGAGGGAATTCTTGCTCCTGTTTGGTTATCTTGTGTAAGAACAGTCCCCTTCACCCGGTCCTCACAGCAAAAGGGCTCTAAGGAGCCATCCTTTGGGTAACTTGCATTTGCCTTGGGAATTCTCTCCTCACGTATTTATGTTCCATGTATAGCAAGAGGAGACTTCGGTAATTGATGCTGGGTTAGAGAAGAAGATGGATTGAGGAGGAGATGCATTAGAGAGGAAGATGTCTTCAAGGAACTCACAGTAGTGTCGCAAATTGTTTTCTCTAAGACTGACAGTACATTGTTCCTGGTCTGATCTGTCAATAGCCCAGTCAACAACTCTTTAACCTGTTTAAAAACCATAAATGTGTTGTCTCGTGTTACCCTGTAGGAATTAGAGCTGGTGGAGGACGTCTGGAGAGGGGAAGCACAGGACCTTCTTACCCAAATTGCACAGCTGCAGGAGGAGAATAAACAACTGATGACAAACCTGTCTCACAAAGACATCAATTTCACAGAAGAGGAGTTTCAGAAGCATGAAGGCAAGTGTGTTGCTTCCAATTCAGTACTTGCTGTAGTTTCAGAAAGCAGTACTTTCTCAAAGTATTTAGAGTGGATATTCTGGTTCTGTTTTGTTCCTGGAGATTAATTCTGATTTGGGATGGGGTAGTGGTTTGCTTGTTTCTGAATAGAGAAACCCCTGAATCCATGATGATACTGAAGGACTGGAACTGGCTGCCCAGGGGGGTTGTGGAGTCTCCATCTCTGGAGATGTTTAAGACCCGCCCGTGCGACTTGTTCCAGGTGATCCTGCTCTGGTGGGGGGATTGGACTGGATGATCTTTTGAGGTCTCTTCTGTGATTCTGTGATTTGGGGGTACAAGGGAAAGCAAAGCCTGAGCAACCAGTTGTTTGGCTGAGAAGCATCTCTGAAAGCATCGGGTCTTTTTGGTCTATCCCTGTAGATTTCACTGCAGTTGTTCCATCCTCCACTCTCACCCACAGCTCAGCGGGTTGTTCCTTCCCAAGAGCCGGGGCAGATGAACAGACCTCTGTTTGCTCCACAGCTCATAGCAAATCACTTGAGGCTGCCTGGTGACCGAGTTCATTTCATGCTCCTTTGCTGGGGTTTAAGATGAGGAGTTGGAGAAAAAGGGTCTCTGCAGCCTTGGGGATGAGGCAGCCTTGAGGTGAGAGATGGGGCAGAGAGCTAAGAATGGGAAGAGCGTCACTGCAGCAGCAAAACCTGCCTGTGGTGGCGAGTCAGTGTGGAAGTGGGTGGCTTTCTGAACTCTGTGCGTGGACAGGAGGCTAGTCCACTGCTGCAAGCCACAGCTCCACTCCCATGGTAGGTTCTGATTACCAGTAAAGTCCTGGCTCCCTCCAAAGGCTGGTGTGCAAAGACAGGGACCAGTGTGAAAACCGGAGCACACAGCTGAGCCCAGTAAAGCACTGAGGACAAAGGCATCACCCTGTTCCACACACTGGCACTTGGGATTAGATGGAGACTTGCTGTAGGTGGATGAAACTGTCCAACAGTGCAGAAGTTGCACTGACTTTCTCCCAGAGGCTGAGCACTGTTCAGCGCCCTGGGGAGGAGCAGAATGAGATCCTCAGGAAGTTAAACCTCTCGAGATCACAATGGTTTCACAAAAGAAACCCCAAGCAATGCCACTTCTTCAGTTCAGGAGTCAGTTAATGGCAAAGAAGTGACACAGCCCTACAAACTCCACGCAAAATCTGAGTCACGGACCGTGAAGACTGTGACGTCTCGTTATGCAAAAGCAGCCTCCCCTTTGTCTCCTCTCGTTTCTCTTTCCTTTCTCTCCGGTGGGTACCTAGCTCCCCGCAGCTCATGTGCTTGGGTTTAAATATAGCCGTACGCTTCCCGGCGTCGGGGTCAGCCAAGCACATGCCAGGCGTGCTTGGCATGTTATTTTTACTGTCTCTACCCCAGGATGACAACACAAACAAAACCCACAAATCCAATCCAGAGATCAGCTTCTGGGATCGCTGACGCTCTTGGGCTCAAATCATCGCTGTCAGTTGCATGAAATTAGCAGCAACCCCATCTTATTACCAGGAGCTGTTTTATCAAACCCAACTCTTGTCCTGGTTGTCATTAACAGAGGTTTCTCTCCAAGGGTTTGTTCAGGTGGTGCCAAAAAGCAGCCGTGCTGCTTCCTTGCAGTCTCCATCATTTGATGTTCCTGTGGGACTTGGTCTGGGTGATCCTGCTGTGGCAGGGGGATTGGACTAGATGATCTTTCGAGGTCCCTTCCAGTCCCTAATGATTCTGTGATTTGATGTGATACACGTGGAGCCGACAGAGGCAGGTTTTGCAGCAGAAACCACTTTCTTAGCTGGGCTAACTCTGACCAGGCTCCAGGCTTCCTATCTCAGCACGATTTAGTATTGTGATCATGCCTCCCCTTAGCAGCCAGCCCCCAGGATTAACAGCTCGCTGCTTGCTCACCAGACAGTCAAAGGAGCTATTTTTAGCACGGGCAACAGAGGGAATTGGGGGTGCAAGACGGAGGTTCGGTGCTGGCCAATTAATAGTCACATCAGAGTCCACGGAGCCCCCCTCTGCCGTCCCGCCAGGAGCATTCTGCACGCAGGGCAGCACAGACGGGTTCGAGCAGCAGGACGTGTGGGAGAGACACAAAACACTCGGGAGGGGTTAGAGATGAGTCTGCCACAGGCATCAGCGCCGCTCCTCCCCAGCTCCAGCCAGGCCCTGCGTGATGGTGCTGACTGGTCGGAATATCCTAGCGAAATGCCACGAGCAAACCTGACCCGGCGTGTGTCAGACAGGACAGGCAGGCTGCTGCCCTGCAGCGAGAGGAGCCGCTGGCTCGGGCTGCCTGTGAGAACACGGGCAAGCAGCAAGATGTCAACAGTTGGCTGAACTGGTGCAAGGGTTAGAGGGTTTTTCCCCCTTTTATTTCCCTTCTCCTTTCTGCTGCCTGAACAATGCGGTGAGCGCAGCGACCCGCAGGAAGCTGCTCATAGGATGTGCCTGGGGAAGCGGCTGGGTGTGCCGCTCCAGGTCGGGCAGTTCCTACAGCACTAGGGCTAATGACTTTACATTTAGGGCACTTGGTGATTTCCCTCTCCTCTTCCCCGGTGCCGAAGGAAATGGAAGAAGATGGGACTGTTTGAAAACACTTCCCACCTTTCCTTTCCCCTCCTCTCGAAATAAAAAAGACGCAGTGAGCTGTGCACACAGCTGAAGGCTTTCAAGTTCTCCACGGTAGGGAGAGAAGGGAGCGCGGTGGGAGGAAAAGCGGGCAGCGCCGAAGTGGTACTTTGTTCTTTAAATAGCACCTGCTGTCTGGAGATGTTGGAGCAGCTCACGAGTCCTCATGAATATAGCTGCACTCACTACTGCCAGCTCCCACTGGGGTGAAACCACCAGTCTGAAGTTTCACTGCAGCCCCCCCTGCGCTTGAGGGGGAAAGTTTGGGATTTTTTTGTTTAAATGCAGCCCTGAGACTGGCTGCAGAGGGTGGGTCCAGGAGCTGGTAGTGGGGTGTGTGGGGACAGGAGAGTCCCAGACCTGGGTTAAGCAGCAGTATTGTGGCCAAGAGGGCCAACAGCATCCTGGGGTGGATCAGAAGGGGGTGGGTAGCAGATCAAGAGAGGTTCTTCTCCCTCTCTACTCTGCATCTGGAGTATTGTGTCTAGTTCTGGGCCCCTCAGTTCAGGGGGATGTGGAGCTGCTGGAGAGGGTGCAGTGTAGAGCAACGAAGATGATGAGGGAGGTGGAGCACCTCCCTGATGAGGAGAGGCTGAGGGAGCTGGGTCTCTTGAGCTTGGAGGAGACTGAGGGGTGACCTCATTAATGTCTATAAATATGTGAGGGGTGGGTGTCAGGAGGATGGAGCCAGGCTCTTCTCAGTGTCATCCAGTGATAGGACGAGGGGCAATGGGTGTGAGCTGGAACAAAGGAGGTTCCACAACAATCTGAGAAGGAACTTCTTCACAGTGAGGGTGACAGAGCACTGGAAGGGGCTGCCCAGGGGGTTCTCTGGAGACATTTAAGACCCACCTGGACATGTTCCTGTGTGACTTGGTCTAGGTGATCCTGCTGTGTCAGGGGGATTGGGCTGGATGATCTTTCGAGGTCCCTTCCAACCCCTAATGTTCTGGGATTCTGTGATCCCCACGTCCTTTTCCCACTGCTGTACTGTAGCTCCTTAGCAGCGAGGGATTGGAGCGGCAGTGCCCTGTGCTTGCAGCATGTTTTCAGTGCCTGCACAGGAACCCACAGCAGCTGCAGGGGTGCACATCCACCAAGAGTCACTCCCCTTCTCTCTGGTCTGTCTTGCTCTGCTGCATTTGCCATCAGTTGAGACTGTAGATGATCTGTAGGCTGGAGCTCCTAAAGGCATGGAGCCCACACTCTCTTAGGGGAGCAACTTTGGATGTCTGTGCTGAGGGGAGAACTAGCAAGTCTGAGCTGATGCTAGAAAGCAGAGATGTGATGGCTGGATCATGTGGTGAGTACGCAGCACGTTCCAGGGTGGGAACTGCTTTAATGTATTGGAAAGGAAGCGGCTTCCCAGCCACCCCAGAGGGGTGAGTGGATTATCACCACTGGCAGTTGGTGAAAGGAGGAAGCTGAGGACCCACGTAACTAAGCACTTTGCCAAAGGTAACAGAACAGCAGCAGCCCCTGGATGGGAGCTCCTGCTGGGCCAGAGCAGCCACCTACCGCCCTGGTGACCGGCTTTCATCTTCAAGCCATCCTGTGGGATGCTGTGCAGCATGACTTGATGTGATAGCCTAGCACCATGAAACTGCCTGTCTCTGCAGTTATCAGGAAAAGTGACTGTAGCAGATTGATCATCTCACCAAGTTAAATCATCTGCTCTGTATTGGCTCTGAAGGGCCCGTGACTGTAGTGCCAGGAGTATCTCCACGACGGTAAATAACGGAAGGATGCTTTCTGCTTCATGATTGATGTCCCTGGAGCATTTTCCTGATCCTTCGCTGGTCACATTTCAGGTTAATCTCATCCTTGATTTATTTCCAAACAGGATCAACGTTCCAGCTGTCTTTCGCAAGGGAAGGGCCTTGTGCTGCTGAAGTACAGTTACTCTAAACACGAGTCACTGCACGACAGGATGGGGAAGGGGTTACAACAGCCATAATTCAGACTAAATACTCTGTGTCCAGAGTCAGGGTGCGCTCCTGCTTCATCTCCCTTTCACCTAACCCCTAATTCTTGCAGCCCAGTGCACCTCAGCTGGTTTGGCTCTGGACGTGGTCCACAGCAGCGACAGGTTTAGATCTTTCTGAGGATCCACACCATCGTTTCTACAGTTTTCACAGGGTCTTGGCCAGCAGATTCTACAGGCTGTCACCCAGATAACCCAGCTCCCTGGGCTGCAGTGCGAACACTCATGTAAAACTTCCGAGGCAGCAAGATGCAGCAGTGTCACCCCACTGTGACCAAGGCTTTGGAGGGCTGTCAGTTCCTTTTTTAAGCAGTTTCTATGCAGGGCCTTGGTGGAGTGGACTGTGTCATCTATTTTCCATTATCCTTGAAGTAACCTTTAAACCATCTTCCACCAGCTTCTCTGTAATTCTACCAGCAGGCAACATCCTGAGCCTGTATCTGACTGTTTCTCAGTGTCATCGTTCCCGGTCTCAGCAGCTCCTGATTGTTCCTAGCTGGTTTTTCTCTGTTCTCTTCTGAACCAGGAATGTCAGAGCGCGAGCGGCAAGTCATGAAGAAGCTGAAGGAAGTAGTAGATAAACAGAGGGATGAAATCAGAGCGAAGGACCGCGAACTTGGACTTAAAAATGAGGACGTAGAGGCTGTGAGTGGCTCTTGGGTTTTCCCGTTTCTCTCCTTTCTCACCCATTTTCCACAGGCTGCTGTGAAGTTCTGAGTTAATGCAGAGTTTGTAAGCAATGCCAGAGTGTTCTCCCAGTAAGTGGAGCGTCAGCTGTAACTGTGGAGTGTCCAAACGGGCAGGCGGTCCCTTCGCTGCGTTCAGAAGGACCAGGCACACTTGGAATGTGACTGGAAACCAGTGTCAGAAGGGAGGAAGATGGGCAAGGACAGGTTGGTTGGTTGGTTTCCTTACAGACCTGATACCTCTCTCCCCTCATGGGGACAGGACAGGTAACTTTCTCTGGCTGCCCTCTCAGCTTTGGCAGCGCAGAGTTCCTCAGCACCCCAAGCCTCACCCCAGCCTGAGATCCCTGCTGTAGGTGCATGGGTGTACTGTGCATTTTACACCTGCTCTGTGCAGGGGGTAGGAGGAAGGGGCCTGAGCCCAGCCCAGGCCACTTAGTTTTGAACTAAGAGAGGATGGGCTGGCCCTGGGGACCACAGCACAAGAGATGTGGGTTTACTCATAGCTGAATCACAGACTCCACTGTGGTTTTGGGAATCACGTGATGTCTTGGTTCTTTCTGTGTCAGGAGGAATGACCTCCTTACCCATATTTTGCTCCCATCCTCATGCAACCTCATCTCCTTAGGCCATGGGACGCACCAGGTGCTAGTGAGGGCTAGACCCAGATGCCCTCTGCTCTACCCAGACACATGTGGCCTTTCAGACAGGTGCTGTCCATACAGTGCCCAGCAGGTCACATCCTGAGAGTTGCTAAGAGCACAAAGCAAAGTGCTTACACACCGAATACCGAGGGTTCCTCTGCCTTGTCTTTCTCTCTTCTACTCAGGGTTAAGATCTGATTCAGAACCTCTCAAGCTACCCCATCTTGAACTTTGCTCTTTTGAGCACAAGTGATTGATTTGCCTTTAGCTGGAGAGTTCCCTGTGCTAAGGGGAAAATGCCCCTTGTCTCTAGAAACCAGTTAAACTTTGGTGACTGCAACTGTAGTGATAATTAGACATTCAAGAAACTAATCTGGGTGTTAGGAGGGTTGGGGTAGGATTTCCCAGATTAAATTCACCGAGAAACCACGACTTTTTCTTTAACATCATGTTTGGGGCTGATGGCTGAGTGGATGCTGACCTGTTGCATCAATGTTTTGCAGCTTCAGCAGCAACAGAACAGGTTAATGAAAATTAACCACGACCTGCGACACCGGATCACCGTCGTTGAGGCTCAGGGGAAAGCGCTGATCGAGCAGAAGGTGGAGTTAGAAGCTTATCTGCAGACCAAGGAGCAGGAGATGGGCAACCTGCGAGCAGAGCTGGGCAAACTGAGGGAAAAACTGCAGGGTGAGGACAGCCAAAACGAGGAGGAAGTAAAGGTAGGAGACGCTTGAAACTGCTTCTTGAACAGCCTTTTACAAAGCTTTGGACTTCCTGCCGGGTCGCAGAGGCAATGCTTGGTCCTCACAGTGATTCTGGTGCTTCTGATGGGTCTTCATGCTTCTTGTTACTCGGTGTATATAACTCTCCTTTGCTCTTCCTAAAGCAAACGTGCTGCATTTCCCTCTCCTAAAGCTGCTCTAGATGCAGGACACAGGCTGTCACGGTAGAGGAGCACGGTGGCAAGGAGCGGTTTACCTGGGTGTGTTGGTAAGACGAGCAGCACTGCCAATGCCCGAGAGACCGCGGCAGAGAGCGGAACATCAAGAAGCTGAGGCAAAGGCTGATGGGGTCCCCCTGTCCCCCCTGGAGTGTCACAGCCAGTGCTGTGTTCACATGTCACCATGGAATTGGTGCCCTGTGTTAATAATGAAAAGGCTGATTTCGCTGCTGTTAATTCAGCCGGGACACCCAGCGTCGTCAGTGGGGCTGCGGAGCCTAGGCCAGGAGCCAGCACGAGTGAAAGTGTCTTCAGTCTCGGGAGAGAAAGGAGCCATTCTTCACCTCTCCCTCACTCATCAGTTCCATGGCAATGGCGCCTCTTCTAATTAGAGCCGCTGCCCTGCTCTCTCTGCCAGGATGCTTAGACAGGAGCTGCAGTGGGAAGAAGAAAGCGGAGATAGCTCTGTGCTCTGGAATGGACAGGGCTTGCTGGCTTCAGAATTGGCTACAGGCAGCTCAGTCTTAGCTGATCTGAGCTAAATCTAGGAAAATAGCTTATATGGGCAGAGGTGTGGGGCAGATGCACAACTGAAAGCAAAGACATCAGCTCAGACCCTAATCCAGAGGGTTGGGGTAGCGTTTGGGTCACTTCCCTTTCTTTGAGCTTCTTGTTAGATTGCATCAACCCTCATCGGCTGCAGTCTGTGTAAAGAAGTGCCTCTGGATGGATGGGGTGAATCCAACAAGTGGACAAGCAGGCATGGCTCTGCTGCTTGCTCTCTGCAGGATAAGGACTGCAGCCCCTGCGGTGGAAAGCGCCGTTGCATCAGCCTGAGCCTTGTCAACAGACAGCAAACCCGTTTCACAAGCACATGAGCTCAGAAGCGGGGAGGGATCAGGCTTACAAAGCACTCAGTCTGCTAAGGATTTCCAGCTTGTGTCCCAGCAACACGGGAGCTCCGAGGCTCTGATCTCTGCATCCCGCCAGGAGGACGTGCAGCTGACCTGCCTGCTGGCACCTCTGATTCCATGTGCTGGCCCTGACTCTGTCCCTGCAGAAAGCACTGCCTTTCAGATGTGCTTTGCTGCTTGGACCTGCTTTTCAGCATCTTGGCTCTGAGCACCTGTCCCAGGTGGTTTCTCTCACTGGTCCTCAGCTCTGTGCAGCCACAGTGGAACAAGAGCAGAGGACATGAACGTTGGTCTCCTGTGTGCTGAGTTTATACAGACCAGCAGCTAGGGCCAAATCATTCTGGGCAAGGGCTTGGGTCTCCCTGGGTGACAGGAAGCAGCCACAGAGGTCCGGGAACCAGGTGCCAAGAGTGCTGGGAGCCACAGAAACTGAGGGGTGGGAGATAAAATTCCTCCGAGCTTCCAGCGAACCCTTCTCAGAGGGAAAGAAGAGACAAAGGCTCATGTGTACAGATGGCTCATCTGCATTGTTCTTCCACTTTGCAGCTAGATCCTGGTGCTAACACACATCCTGATATTTTAATTAAGCATTAAGATAGAGACTTAAATCACCACTTGATACTTTTAAAGCCTTAGGGTCTGGGGTTTTTTTGGTGGGAGGAGCTGGAAGGAGCAGCCATGACCTTCACAGTGCAGTTTGTTCAGTGTTGATCAGTGTTTTCCAGGGATGTTTGATTTACTCCGCTCGTTAAAAGTGTTAATTCATTAAACTGATCTGCTCGTCAGAAAATCAGGCTGTACATCCGCGGAGGACTTTGAGGCAGGCTGGATTCCACAGGGGGTTCTCCTCCAAAAGCCTGTCAGCTATAAGGTGGCTCAGGTTGGACCTTGTGTTCAGGCCTCCTAGAAACGACTGGCATGTGTTTGTCTTCTCAACTGTGTAGCTCCTAGAGGCATAGGGCCTTGATTCAGGTCCAGACACTTCAGTCCTCCTTGTCTTCCCCCAGCCACCAGGTGAAGAGAGGCTAAACAGAGCTCAGATGGTCTTTCAGAGGGCTGCCGTGGTCTCATCAGCTCTTTGGGTGTCATCAGCCAAGCTCAGAAAAGGACCAAGTGACCAAGTGACCAGATCACTTCTGGCTGAGTCCTTAACGTGAAACCAAACTCCTCCTGTTGTTGTCCTGTTACAACTGCTGTGTTTCTCTTAAAAAGAGGATTTAGTGATTTAAAAGAGGAAAGTGATGAAAGGCTGAGGTTGGGAGCTGGACTGACAAACAGTTCAAGCTCCTCAGACATGCACTTGCACGGTGAATTTAAAGAGCACACTTCCCTTCCTAGGCAGAGCCAAACAACGACGACTGCCTGTCAGAGGCAGAGAAGATGGCACTGGACTTAAAAGATCCGAATCGTCCGAGATTCACCTTGCAGGAGCTTCGGGATGTCCTTCACGAGAGGAACGAGTTGAAATCTAAAGTGTTTTTGCTTCAAGAGGAGCTTTTATATTACAAAAGGTAGGTTAGAGCTCCTTTGCTGTTGTGTGGTCGCAGGGCAGGTGGACACACACTGAAGGTGTCTAACTAGCCTGTGTGTCTGCAAAGGCTTGAAGCAGAGATCACGAGCACCTGCCTTTAGCTGCAATCTGGCTCCTCAAAACTGGGAAGGTCTGTGACCTCCCCTAACTCGTGGGTTTCCCCTGAATCCTACAGACACTTTGAACTTGAAGAGAGGAGAGGCACTAACATGAACAAGCTAGAGCTTGTATTCACAGCATTCCCCTTCTCCCTCTCCTTGTCACAAAGGGAAGAGAATATTGACGAGAAGACCCAATTCTAGGTGCTGTTGGTTGACAGAAAAGTCACCCACTGATTTCAATAAGCTTTGAACAGATCTTTTTCCATGTCTTCCTCACCAGTCCTACCCCAGATTGAGTTGTAGGACTTAAAGAACTTGTGTGTCTTGGGAGAACATTCATTATCTTTTCTTTCTTTCAAGTGAGGATACAGAAGAAGAAACTAGATCCCCTCAACATACACCCATAATTCAGCCCAAACCCTCAACTCAGCCTGAATCTGGAATCAAACGACTGTAAGTAGCCTGTTTTCTCAGGGTCTGCTCCAACTACATGTTTGTTAGGGGTAGGACAATTGTAAAGAATTTAAAAGCTGAAGGAGCACTTGACAGGTCATCAGGAAACAGCAGCTGGGTTGCCCCAAACTTTTGCCTAGATGTTGGACAACTTTTTGTCTCAGATTATTTCCTGTGATGCCTTTTGCTCCCTATGTGCAGACAGCAGCAGAGTCCATGCATACTCCGTGAGCTCGTGGTTATGGGTCAGACTGGTGTGCCCAAGGTGCCCACTCCAGTTTCAGCACTTCCAGATCACTGTTCAGGTTAACCAGAAGACCTTGTGTGGCAGTGTTTTATTTTAGCTGATGAGCTCCTAAACACAGATCTCCCCAGAGAGTTTTCTTGTCATACTCAGTCGTACTCCAAAGGGAGATGCTTATAGAATCACAGAATCATTAGGGATTGGAAGGGACCCCAAAAGATCATCTAGTCCAATCCCCCTGCCGCAGCAGATTTCCCCAGGAGCTCACTGTACCCGTTTCTCTGTTGACCTCAGCCTTTAGACCCCAACTTGCAGTATGTGTGCAGCACAAAACACTCTTGTTTGCTGCCGGAGAGAATGGCAGCTCTCATGGTTGCAAAGATCCCCTCCTTCTTCTGGTGAAGTATCTGATGTCTAAAACTGCACTTTACTGAGGGCTGTGTATTGATTAGTGTATCAATTAGAAAATCACCGCCTTAGCCCATCCATCTGTCTGTTCAAACTCCCTCAATCATAGAATCACAGGACATTAGGGGCTGGAAAGATGATAGAGTCCAATCCCCCCCACCACAGCAGGATCCCCTAGATCAATTCGCACAGGAACATGTCCACGTGGGTTTTAAATGTCTCCAGAGAAGGAGACTCCACAACCCCCCCTGGGCAGCCCCTTCCAGGGCTCTGTCACCCTCACTGGAGAGATTTTCCTTCTCATATCGATGTGGAACCTCCTCTGTTCCAGCTCACACCTTTGTCCTATCATTAGACGACGCTGAGAAGAGCCTGGCTCACAATCCAAATTAACTCTTATAACCTTAGAGCAAGTCTTCAGATTTGTGTGATACTGGCAGCTTAACTAAATGCACAAGTGACTATGGAATAGTGATTTGTTTCTACATAAAAAGCTCTTCCATCCTGTCCCAAATGTCTCCATACCCTTCAGTCCTCGTTTAATAATAGCAGCAGCCCTATGAGTGAAGTTCCATGGGAAGATCTGAGAGTATTTCCAGTCAACTCCAGCTTGTTTCTGTGCTCTGTTGCTTGCTCAGACAACCCTTCCTCTCACCTGATTAGAGAGTACCCTTGGAGTTTGGATTTATGTCCATTTTGTGGTGATGCTGATGATGCTCTGTCTCGCAGGGTCTCCACTATAAAGCTCTTTCACGTTGATTTTCGGACTGTTTAAAACTCACCCCGTTGCAGGGAACCACTGATTTCAGCTGCCCTGTTTGTGCTGATTGCCCTTTTCATGTTTGATTGCTGAAGAAAGGGCAGCAGAAACATGTAAACAGAGGTGTAACGCAGAGCTCACGCTGGTGGGGTTCTAGCTTTGACTCTGCCTTGTGCAACCAGGCGTGAGCAGCGCAGGAGCCACGGCAGGAGGCACAGGAGCATCTTCAACCAGTTATCTCCGCGCTGTCTTCCTCAGAGTGAATTTATTAGTGAACACCTGCCCATCCCATCCATTCCAGCTGTGTTCAGACAGCTGCCTGTTCTGCCTCTCAGATTCTGTGTTAAATTCACGTTAAACAAAACTTGCAGACGTGAAATGGTGCTGGTCTGGGGAGTCCCCTTCTGCCAGACAGCTGGAGCAGGTAGAGAACCTGCTGCTAGGATGAAGTCACTTTCTGTAGCTGTCATGCTCTGTCTCCAGGCTTCTTCCTGCTCTCCTTTCAGGTAGCCATCACATAAAATAAAGGGAGATAAAATCATCTGCCTAAGTAACCTGAAGGATGGTAGTAGTGTCCAGGTTTGTTTCATTCTGGACAAGGTTTGTCTAGGGTGGGTTTATTTCCTTTCCCCCTCTCCTCTGTGGCTGTTGTTGGATATGGGTTTTAAACAGACCAGAATTTTCACTGCTGGGAAAAACCAAGAGCCCTAGTGGAGCTTCTGTTCTGCCCTGCGACAACACTCCTCTGCCCCACCTGCCCACTGGCTCTGGTGCTCTCTTCTCCCTCTGCCAGGAGGGAGCTGTCAGCACCTCGCTGGGTGGCTGCTGGTGTAACCCACCAGCACGCAACCTCAGAGCGAGTCACAGAATCACAGAACATTAGGGATTGGAAGGGACCCTGAAAGATCACCTAGTCCAATCCCCCGGCCACAGGAGGATCCCCTAGGTCCAGTCGCACAGGAACACGGCCAGGCAGGATGCCATGAAGACTTGCAGAGTGTCTTAACAAAGAAAAGGAGGCTTGGTGTTCCCTCTGTTTCAAACAGAGATGAGAAGCTGAAGTGTAAAAGCAGGAGAGACTGTTGCAGTCCTCTCAAGAGCAGCTCTGTGCTGGCCTGAGTCCTGATCTCACACTGACTGCTCGCTGCGTTTGGCTCTCCCACATCACATGGCAGAGACTTGATGCAGTCATGTAGAGGAGGCTTCACTGAGGAAGAGACGTACCAGGAACAAAAACACTCCCTCTGTTCCGAGCAGAAAACGCCCCTTTGTTTTCTGGGTGCTGCTTTGTCACTGTGTAATGCCTCAAACAGCCACAAGTTTTCTTGTTATTCCTGCAGCCCGTGTGTCTGTGTCACTTCTGCAGCTCGAGGATGGTGCCACAATGCGTAGAAATACAAGTCCTAGCCCCTGCTGACTGTACAGCAGCTCGTTTGCTGTCATTTTTTAACGTGAGATCAGCAGCTGGAGCGACTGTCTTGGGGAGAGCTGCATTGGGTCACAGAATCATAGAACGTTAGGGATTGGAAGGGACCTCAAAAGATCAGCCAGTCCAATCCCCCACCATGGCAGGATCCACTAGATCCAGTCACACAGGAATATGTCCAGGCAGGTTTTAAATGTCTCCAGAGAAGGAGAATCCACAACCCCCCTGGGCAGCCCCTTCCAGGGCTCTGTCACCCTCACTGGGAAGAAGTTCCTTCTCAGACTGATGTGGAACCTCCTCTGTTCCAGCTCACTGCCCTCTGTCCTATCATTGGGTGCCCCTGAGCAGAGCCTGGCTCCATCCTCCTGACACCCACCCTTTCCATATTGATCAACATTCATGGGGTCACCCCTCAGTCTCCTTTTCTCCAAGCTCAAGAGCCCCAGCTCCCTCAGCCTTTCCTCATCAGGGAGATGCTCCCCTCCCTTCATCATCTCTGTGGCTCTACACTGGACTCTCTCCAGCAGCTCTCTGTCCTTCTGGAACTGAGGGCCCCAGAACTGGATACAAGATTCCAGAAGTGGTCTCAGCAGGGCAGAGCAGAGGGGGAGGAGAACCTCTCTCGATCAAGAACTTAACCTTTAACTGACATCAGTCCACAGTTCAAAAAGTTATTTGGCACAAGGGAGAACCTGTGAGAGGAGAATCCTTAGGAAAACAGAGGGTGTTCCAGGTATGGATGAAGGTGTGATGGCAGGTTGCTGTGGGCCTGGCTGGGCGCAGAGCACTCTCAGCCTCTAAGCTGCATGGATTGTACAATGCGCTGGACTCTTCCCAAGAAAACAGCCTTGCCACTAGCCAACTACAAAGTGTTTCTGCTAGAGCAGTCGCAAGGTTTCACATAAGTACTTAGCTGCCTGCAGTCGGTGTCTTCCTGCATGTGAAGCACCACAGGTTCTTTTGGGAGACACATGGACCCTTTAACCAAGTAGCTCATGCAGGAGCTTACTTCAGGATTTCCAGTGGGTTCTAACTTGCAACAATCGACTGTAATGTTCATAAAACTCTTATAACTGTGATGCTGGCCCTGCCTAACCCTGGTTTGAACGCAAAGAGCCAGCAGTCACAGCAGAGTCCCGTTACCTTCAGCCTTCATCCCACCGTGTGTGCGCCCGTTTGTCTCCTGGGAGGAAAAACGCGCGCTCTGCTCTGCATTGCTGGAGGTGGTGCTACCTTGATGAAACCCAACCCGACTGCAGGCTGCCTCACAACAGAAAAGTGGTATCTTTTAGAAACTCAAAAGTGATTTTAAACCGTTATGACTCCTTTTCACCAAGGAGAGCTGTCCTGGGTGATGCAGATCCACCTCTCCCTGTAACACGTCCTGTGCAGTAATTCACAGTAACCCCGTGTTATCGCGTCTGTCTCTCTCCTTTTTAATGGAATGCTTTTTCTTTCCCTTGCTCCAGTCTTACCTCTTCTGTGTCTGTACTTTCCTGACCAGGATCTTTACAGCCATAATGCCCATGGTAGCAGCTGGATTGATTCCAGACGATCCCACATTGCAGCCAGTCAGAAGACTTGTGTCCCTTGTAGGAATTTGTTCCTTGTTTTGAAACGCTTGGTACCGTGGTTTCCCTTTGCATGACCCCGTGTTAACGTGCACTGCTGGCCGCATTCTCATCGGCTGCCTGTGGGATCACAGGAGAACAAAGTGCCCATCAGAATGACCAGTCAGTGCACCGCTCTTTGCGGTCCTCCAAGCTCATCCTCACGTATTGACACATTCTCACCGTTGGCCTTACTATTTCCACCCTAAACCTTAGATAACCGCTGCAATACGCAGCTCTAACCACCACCTGTTAATTCTGCTCAGCGAGCGTGCCGGTTCACAACCCGCACCAGGGCTTCTTCCGAAACCCGCGGCAGCCAACTGACTACTACAAAGAGCAGTTAGGTTTGCGGAGCGGCTGAGCCCCGCGTCCGTTCCCATTGTTAACTGCAGGCTGTTGCTTCCATGTCTTTCTATCTCTGCACTGCGTATTCTGCCTCTCATGATGTATTTAGGAGTAGAGTAAGCACCCTCCACAGTCAATTCTATCGTCCTATTCCTGGCCACCCCTGGAAGACAGACTGGCAATTGTTAATGCAAAGTCTCTTTGCGTTAGAGCCACCCCTTTGGTGATCTTTGCATTTACAGCAGCAGCACAGTGTTTAAATCCCCTTCTGCTCCACACAAACACGCTGCTTCCAGACATCCTCCACAAGAGACTTCTCTGCATAATAACCATTGTCAGTGTTTCAGAAGGAATTAAAAAGCCTAAACCTTCCGCTTCGTGTAGAGATTTTTACAAACATAACTTTTCTCTTACTTATGATCAAGTGAAAAACTGCTGACCTTTGGCATTTGAAACTTGCTGCATAAATGCAGCAGTCCTTTGTGTGGACTTCAGGGACCTGAGCCGGACCAAACATGCTCCACGGAAAGCCTTGGTGCTTCTTGTATCGGCTACACCTGGATCTGGCTCTGAAAAGACACAGCACGTGTGTGTGAATTCATGAGCTGCAGAGATGGAGGTGCTAGAAAAGTATGAAGCTGACTAAGAGCAGAACTACTCACATTGCTATTAAGGCTGCGTAGTTGAAGCCAGGAAATGCAAAAGTTCGGGTCCCACTAGCAACATTAGCTGTCTGGGATTGCACTTGTGTAGCTTTTTGTAGAACTTTCTAGTCAGTGAATAATTATTCTTAATCACTGTGCTAATGGTTATCATCCTGCTGACCTGCACATGATATCACAGAACGTTAGGGATTGGAAGGGATCATCCAGTCCAATCCCCCTGCCACAGCAGGATCACCTAGATCCAGTCACACAGGAACATATCCAGGAGGGTTTTAAGCACCTTCAGAGAAGGAGACTCCGCAACCCACCATGGGCAGCCCCTTCCAGTGCTCTGTTGCCTTTGCTGAGAAGAAGTTCCTTCTGGTATTTATGTGGAACCTCCTCTGTTCCAGCTCACACCCATTGCCCCTTGCCCCATCATTGGATGCCACTGAGCAGAGCCCGGCTCCATCCTCCTGACACCCACCCTTTCCATATTTATCAGCATTCATGGGGTCACCCTTCACTCTCCTCTTTTTCCAAGCTCCCTCAGCCTTTCCTCACCAGGGAGNTACTGGAAGGCCACCGTAAGGTCACCTGGGAGCCTCTTCTTCTCCAGACAGTGCTCACCTCCTGAAGTGCCCCGTTACCAGAGAAGGGTGTGCAGCCCATTCCAGCCTTTGGTAGCTAGACCCACAACTTTTGCATTTCTCAGCAGGCCTACACACTGCACTAACACCTCTCGTACTGAACTCGCGACGGACACGGAATTTGCCTAACCAAGTCATTTCATCCCGCACAGATAAAATGGTACTAAGGAATTTTTCAACTGTATTTCGTGTAGCTCTGTCGTCAGCCGGCAGGTTGTCGTCGGATTAAACGGCTGTTGGTTCTCGTACGTCATTGTCTTAGAGCACCCAAGCTGTGTGACAGGAAATGACGTGCACACGTGTGCATCCATTGGGAGCCTTCACCCTGCAGACTCTCTGTGCATTCATTCCTTGAGTTGTGCAGGAATCGAGCCCATCCATCAAAGTCTTGGGGGAAAAAATGCGTGGAGACTTCTTATCAGTTTCCTCGCCGACACCGTTAAAAACATCTTCGATCTCTGCTTCCCGGGCAATGATACAGATTTACTGCCAAAGATACCACTTGACTTACAGCCAAAACTAACCTGTATCGTGTCGCTTCTTTTCTCTCAGAGGCTGGGGAAGGGGGGGGGGGCAATTCTACACCTAAAATGAAACCTGCACTTGTAGAGTCAACAGCATTTAGAGCTTATTTGAAGCTTCCGTAGCCAAGCCGCTTGAGATCGCAATGACTTCATCTCTAATAACATCCTGACATGCCCTCCCATCAGGCTTCCCCGCCTTGATCTCTGCAGATGCAAACTGGTGGCCCTGCGCTGTGTTTTGTTGTGCTGTGCATCGTGTCGGGGGGGCTGAGGTGCTTTTCACAACGGTAAATGGGTTTGTTCTTCTTTCTTTTCTGTCTCCTCCCTTCCCCGGAAGGTTTAGTTTCTTCTCCCGTGATAAGAAGCGCATGCAGGCGTCACAGAAAAGCGTCCACTTCCAGGATACTTTTGGAGAGTGGTCCCATTCAAACAAAGATTACTCCGACACCGAACAAGGACAAGAAGCCCTGCAGCACCTGTGACTAAAACCTTGACTGCAGTAGATCTCGACACTTCTGGTAACAAGAAGCTTCTGCAACCAAATCCGGCAGCTCATCACTTTCCTTTGCCTTGCACACCTCGGCGGTTGTGTTTCGGATGAACTCTACGACGGGTCCCTCGCTGTCTGCGGGGGGACTCTTGGCTGAAAACAGGACCCAGGCTCTGTAGGAACAATCACTGACACCCTGGGATAGCGAAGCTTCTAGAAGACTTGTTTTGTGCTGAATAACAAGTCTGTGGTCTCGCTCCTGCATTAACTACAGTAACACAAGCTTCTCCAAACCAAAAAAAGGACAGGCCCATGCCAGGATTAGGAGTTTGTTTGCAGTGTACAGTATCTAGCAGCAAAGACTCTTTTACCCTGTTTGTTAACACTACCGGTTGTTTGCTTTTTATTTCTGTGAGTTTGTTTTCCAAGAGGGAGCTGACAGCCGGCCACTCTCCATGGCAGCTCCTTGCACTGCTGTGTCCTGTCGAGTTCAGCTGGCTGGGCATTCTGCAGAGCAACCGCTTGGAAATGGACCTGACACACTGAGAAACTGGAGTAGCCTTGGGAGGGCTAGTGAGTGGACATTTCCCTTGCTGCTTATAGTGCCTAAAGCATGAAGAAACCGATGACTGAGGTGAGTGTGCCTTTTGCCACGAGTTCTGCAGTATTAATGGAAAACAGATCAGTTACAATTCGAACACTTGAACTTCTTCCTTCTTACTAGGGATTTCCCCCTAGAGTAGCAGCTAGCTGCCCTAAAGGAATTAGGTCTCTTTCTCACAGGCAGGTTTTTAATTGTCACACTCTTCTGACTAACTGCAAAGTGCAAGACATCCTCAACCAGCTGATGAGGACTCTCCTAACTGACGTAGAGATGACCCCAATGCCAAGTGTGTTCTGACAAGTCTAAACAGTACTTGGGCAGAGCAGATGAATTCTGCGTGTGCAGGCTGCTCCACTGGTGGAGGGTTGTGTTTGGGAACCTACAGTTACAGGGCTTAACCGGACAGAGAAAGCCCAGCGCAGCTGAGCTGCCAAGAGATGGGAGCTGGATCTGCTTTGCAGCTGAGCCTGTGCTTGGGTCTCACTTGAGGCTGCACTTAGAAAACCCATGACACTACAGCCTGGTGCAGCACTGTGCACAGACTGGTGTCAGTGCACTCCCCACCTCTGCACCACACACTCCACAAAAGCACTGCACCAGGTGGGAGAAGGCTAGTCCATCTACAGCAAATTGTTAGGGAGACGCGGAGATCCTTCTGTGGACATGACCATGTGCAGGGAAGTCTGAGCTGCTGTTGGCTTCTTATCCCCAGCCACTACAACTGTTCAGAGAACTGCTTCTCAGGAGTGGCAGAAAGCACTGCTCAGGCTGGAGAAGCACTCCATCTGCTCCAGGAGCTGAGGAAATACTGAACTCCCGAGGAACAGCAAGCAGAAGGGTTTAGCGCAGGGCAGTTTAACAAGCAGGGGCTGCAAACAGTTCTTCGCTGTTTCATCTACGATGAAACTGCCAGGAAGCTGTCCTTGCAGCAGCGGGCTGCACGCTGAGCTGCTCCTTGTTCTGAACACAGGCTTCCCGTGTGCTCTAGGTAGGGAAAATGTTTACTGTGCCTCCCTGGTGTTGCTGCAGTTCAGGGCAGGTAGGAAATGTGGCCTTATAGGAAATCTGCACCTGAAACAGTGACAGAAGCGCCTGATGCTGGTATTGGGCAGCTCTGTTGTGGCTTGGTAACATGTGGCACATTTTGTGCTGACAGACAGCTGTGTCCATGAAACAGCAGCACTTCTCTCTCCCCACTGTGAAAAGCAATTCTGAAACGGAGGGGAGTGTCTTAATTTAATGATAATGGCTACGGTCTCAATTTCACATCCATATTAGAAAAAACACACCCTGCAGTTCTATCAGGCAGTTGAAGGACATTGTGATCGACACCCGTCGAGTCTCTCCTAGCATGGTCTGCAGTTGCTCAGCACATTTAGCAGAGATGCGGTGGTCAGAAGCAATGCGACAGCGCAGTGGTTGCACAACCTGAATAAGCAGATCACTTCTGCCATCAGCTGAGAGCACTGAACTGGGATAATAGAAACAGACTGAATGGTTTTTCCCCAGCACCTAGGCTGGGTGATCACAAAGGAGTCTCCTGGCCCAGTGCTCATCGAGCTCATCCCACACACAGAGCGCAGGGTGCTGTTGTCAGGTCAAATCTGCAGCCCACTGCAAACAACGGCACTAAGCGGCACAACCTTCTGCTGTTCATCTCTGTAGCCTGTTACCTCAGAAACCTAATGAGTTGCTCCTGACCTGCCTGCATTAACCACCCTGCTCCTCGTGCTCATGGCTGAAATGCTGAGTTGATACACTCCAAGTGCCATCGCAAAGGGTGGCCTGTAGGAAAGGGTGTGTGAAGAGTTGAAGAGCGATCATGTGCTGCTCCTCACTATCAGAGCAAAATCTGCTTGCAGAAAAGGGGCCAGGGGTGTTATCAGGTAACAGTGAAACACTCCTGTCTGCAAAGTGCAGGATCACTGACGTTTTTTGGGTTGTTTTACCTTTTTTTGGGGGCAGTAAATCATTTTAACAGTTTAATAAATATTTCTGAAAAACAAGTGTTTCTGCAAGATTTGTGTCCTATAACCATCTCTTCTTGGGGATGCAGCATGTGGCCTCAAGTTGCATCAGGGGAGATTTAGATTGGCTCTTCGGAAGAAGTTCTTTCTGAGAGAGTGGTTGGGCACTGGAACAGGCTGCCCAGGGAGGTGGTAGAGTCACTGTCCCTGGAGGGGTTTAAAAAACAAGTAGATACAGCTCTTGAGGCCATGGTCTAGGGGTTAGGGAGATGTTGGGATGAGGGGTGGACTTGACGATCGAGCTATGATGATTCTATGATCATAGGGGTTTGTATCTTTCCCCTGAAAAGGGGAATCAATGACATTCTCCCATGATGTAAAAACAATGCATTTCTTACCCTACTCCTCTCTCTCACCTCACAGAACTAGTTAAGGACACAGTACTACCAAATATCTCACTTGTCCCAGTGTCTTCCAGAAAATAAAGTCACTGATGCAGGCAGCCAGGTGGGCAGCAAACAAAGTCTGTACTGGGTCTCACTGGGATGCAGCTGTCACCAATTCAAAGAAATTAATACAACAGTTTATTTCTCTGAAGAACAATTCAACACAGGTCTTAGCTGCATTAACAACCAAACTACAGAGAGTTGTGAGCAAGTGATGGTCACAGGCGCAAGACAGTAACACCACAGCGTGTTGTGGGAGTGCTGCTCATAGCCCCAAGCTGAAGGCAACGTTCACAGCTGAAACACTGTGGATGGAAGATGAGGTAACACCCCAACAACAAGGCACAGTCACCTACCGATGCTTATCATCATCTCTTTGTTTCTTGGTATCTTTTTCCCTGCTCCGGTCTCTGTCCCTGTCCTTCCTGTCTCTGTCCTTCCTCTCCCTCCCTCTGCTCCTCTCTTCTTTGGAGTCCCTCTCACTTTCACCCCAAGTCCGCTCCCTTTCTGGCCATCGCTTGTCTCTGCTCCTTTCGTGCTCTCGGTCCCTTGTTCTCCAGTCCCTTGTTCCCTCACGAGACCAGTTTCTTTTCTCTGCTGATCCCTCTCCATAGAAATCATTCTTCGTTGTTGGCAAACTGATGGGCTTTCGGAAAGGTCTGTCCCGTCCTCCGAATCGGAGCTGCCCGGATTCTTTTTTGCCTCCAAAACCACCTCCAAGCCTGCGAGGAATCCATCCTTTGAGGGTTCTTTCTCGTTCAAAGTCTACAAAGATCTCATGCTGATCGATAACCAGCTTGTTGGCGTCCCAATGGGCCTTCAAGAGAGCCCGCTCCTCTTTGTACTCAATAAATGCATAACCCTTGGAAAATCCTGTCACCAGGTCTCGAACCAGACGGATCTTTCTGATGTCTCCATAGCGGGAAAAGACCTCCTTTAACTTCTCTTCTGTTGTCTGAAGATTGAGCCTTGCAACGAAGAGGGTGAGGTGAGGATCTCCAGTAACTCCCTTGTTGGGTACATACCGTGCCAGCATCGCCCTCCACACAGCTTTGTCGTGGGGCTCTTCATCGGTGCCATCGATGCTCCCGGCTTTGAGGGGGTCATACTCCTTTGCTATGGGGGCCCAGTCGTTCATGGTCTACTGGGGAGAAAAACCACACGGCCCTGACTCATGGGTACCTCCGGAAGAGGAGCAGGGAGAGCAAGCGCTTTCGGCACCGCGGCAGGGTGTTTTTCGTTCTTCATGTGACCCACTTAAATAAACCAGCAGTGTCGCAGCTGTCTGAATTCCACTCTCTGGCAGAGCCGTGTAGAGGAGCTGGGCCCGGCCTCTGGCTGAGGAGACACTTTGCACCTTCCTCCGCCCGAGGGGAACCTCCAGCCCCGTCCTGCCCCCTCCGCCTGGCCCGTTCCCCCGCTTCAGGGGCCCTGAAGCCGCCGGGTACCCCCACCAGCACCCCGGCTCCGCTCACCTGAGCTCAGTTCGCAGGACACCCGTGCTCAGCAGTGGCCGACTCGCCAGGCCCCGGACGGGGCTGGCCGTGCTCCTTCCGTCGCGGCTTATTCACCCCCTTCCCCTCCTACCCACAAGGCAAATGGCGGCCGATTAACCCTCCGCTCCCCGCAGCTGCCCGAAACGCTTCCCCGCGGCCGCTGGAGAAAGCAGCGCAGAGGAACCGCCGCCGCGTTTAACAGGCTCGGATCGGCTCGGCCCAGCCAGCACCCTCCCGGCCCAGCCCGCCTCGGCTCGCCCCCCAGCCCAATGCCGTGGCGAGCCGAGCCGAACCGAGCCGTGCCGTGCCGAGAGGGGACGGGCCGAGCCGAGCCTGGCCGGAAAGGGGCGGGCCGAGCCGAGCCGTGCTGGGCCGTGCGGGAAGGGGCCGGCCCGCGGTTCCTCCATGGAAACGGCCGGGGGCAGGCAGGGCCGCTCCGCCCTGAGGCCCCACCGGCAGCGGTGCCCGCGGCAGGAAGCGAGCGGCGAGCATGGAGCAGGGCCGGGAGGACGAGGAGGAAGAGGATAAGGAGGAGGAGGAGGAGGATGGCGGCCCGGAGCGGGCTCTGGAGAAAAGCCCGTTCCAGCTGACAGCCGGGGATGTCTATGACATTTCGTCGGTGATGGGCCGGGACCTGCTGCAGCTCAGCGCGGGGCCGCGAGTGCCCGCAGCGCTGTCCCGGCTCCAGTTCCGCCTGGTCAGGGTGCTGGAGATGCTGGAAGCGCTGGTGAGCGAGAGCAGCCTGGCCGAGGAGCAGCTGCGCATGGAGCGGGACAGCCTGCGGCGGGAGCTGGAGGAACTGCGGGCACAGGGGTCCCGAGGGAGCGCCCAGCAGGTGGGTGCCGGGGCTGCGGTGCGTGGTAGGGGCTGCTTGCCTGCAGGATTGGTGGCACATGCACCGCTGGCCACTGCTTCTACCCGAAGCAGGTCATGACTTGGACACTTGGCCACAGGTGGGTTGGGGTAGAAAACCACCCTAATGCCCGACACTGTGTGGGCTCCATTCGTCAGCATCTTTTATCTCAGAAGAAGGAGACTCAGTTCACTTCTCATCTTTGTAGACCTTGAAGCCGCTTCCTGAGCAGAGGTCTTCAGGGTGGTTACAAGTCACAGCAACATTTTGCTGGGTTTCAGGAAGAAATCGCTCCCTATGAGGTACTGAGGCACAGGAACAGGTTGCCCAGGGAGGTGGTGGCTGCTCCATCCCTGGAAGTGTCCAAGGCCAGGTTGGATGGGGCTCTTGGCAACCTGGTCTGGTGAGACCTGTCGCTGCCCATGGCAAGGGGTTGGTGCTGGATGATCTTTAAGGTCCTTTCCAACCCAAACCTTTCAATGATTCCCTGTAGGGACTCCCCATGCTCTGAGCTCAGCCTGTGCAGTACTAGCCAAGGGCTTCAAACACACACGGACAGAGTTTCACATCCACAGCTCTGCAGCAATTACACAGCACCAGCCCCATAAAGACACGAACCCTACAGCTTTGTTACTCTGCACAAGGGAAACCGGCGTCTGTGACCAAAAAAGTACCACAAGAGTCTTAAATGAGGAAAGGAGAATTGTGTTCTCACCTCTCTCTGCCACAGCTGTTGTGATGTTAGACAGACTGTTCAGCCGCTCATCATCAGAAAAGCAGATAAAAGCAGCTTCTTAGCAACCTGGATTGTAAACTCCTTGGAACAGACACTTTGCTTTTAGCTGTGGTCAGAGCCTGTCCCAGTCAGGCTCTGTACTTGGCTGGGAAATGGAGACCTTATGGGAAGGCAAAAATCATATGGAAAACTATAATTAGCTGCGTGGGAAAAAAATGGCTATGGTGATGAACTCATACAAGAACTACAACATCTTTGTAAAATTCAGTGTTTACACTCTGTGAGTGCCCTGGAGTTACAAGGTCATGCCCACCGCTGTTTATTTTCCAGCTCAGTGTTGGACCAGATAAGATGTTAGTGGACCTCTCGGATCCAAATCGGCCCCGGTTCACCCTACAGGAGCTGCGAGATGTATTGCAGGAGCGTAACCAGCTGAAAGCTCAGCTTCTTGTTGTGCAAGAGGAGCTACAGTGCTACAAGAGGTATAGCACCAAGTCAGTGAAGACCTAATGACTTCTTGTCTGGGGAGTTTATCAGGTCAGAGTATTGCAGCTTTGAGCACCCATAAGAGCCACCTCTGCTCCCAAGAGCCTACAAATGAGCAAAGGGAAATGGAGAATGATGAAGCCTCTGTGCAATGTAACTTTAAAATGAAACTTCCTCTCATTATTCACAGCCTGTTCCCGTTACTGTGCTGCTCTAAGTCCACAGTTACACCCCCTGCACACACGAGCTGGGGCTGTCAGTGCAGTTACACCCCTCACACACACAAAATCATCTGTGCAGTCCATACTTGCACGTGTACTGGTGTTGTCTAAAGCCATCAGACAGCACAGGGGGTTTCCATCTTGGCTTTAGTCAGATTTTCCTTCCTCCTCCAGCTTGCTGTCGGGGCCACCTGCTTATCTATGGTTCCCTTGCTCCCACACTGGGTACTGCATTCATCGAGAAAGCAGAATAAAGCCCTTTCATCATCATTCAAGACAAGCCATGGGGTATTTTTAAATTGAAGATTGCTGTTGGAGGGTTCTTTAAGACACTTGAACTCTGCAAAGCAAGTGATCTCGGGAGGATTTGGGTCTTTCTAGAAGGGACCAGCCTGCAAGAGTCAGTGTGAGCCACAGGATTGGGTGCAACAGAGGTCTCCCCCTTGGTGCTACAAATCCCTTCACCTCCAAGGTTGTTCTTCCCCAACCTCTGCCCCTTACCATCAGGTTGTATTCTAAAGATTTTGGGTTAAGAAACAACCTAAAGAGTGTGTGAGCACATTAGATTTCAGCAGCAACCTCTGAGATCTAGTGAGCCCACTCTTTGCCTTGGCTGTAAGAGGTTACGCCAGGAAGCTCAAGTCAAACCCAAGAAGTCAGCTCAACAGCACTTCTCACAGCCCTGTGGGGCACCGCTTCCCCAACTCAGCCGCCGGCCTTTGCTGTGCAGCCACTGGAAGGGCCTCCTGCTTTCATTTCCCAGCTCTGTGGCCCAGCTTATTACAGGCCAAGTTAAAAATTAACAGTGTGAATGTTTTGAATTGCTGAGCCCCTAGAGAAGCGCATCAGGGCTGCTTCTCAGTTCAACCATTCTATGTGGTTACCTCCTCGTGCAGCCTTACAGCTAAAGCCAAAGGAAATCTTCTCTTTACACAGTCAGATAAAACCTTAATTGTAATTGTTGGGCAGTAAAGGGTAATTGTGCAGAGGAAAAGGATCGATAGGAACACACAATCTAAAACATCTCTTGTATTGGAAACGAGCTTTGTATAGCACAAGGTAACCAATGGCCTCAAAGAGAACATTTTAGAATGACTGGTGGGGTTTGGGGTTTGCATTTTCCATCATGCAGGTGTTAGAGATCTGCAGTGTGACCAAAGAGCTCCCAGTTTCTCTAGGACAATAATCAGCCCATGTCTGATGCTGTTTCTAGACATTCTCCTGTCTTTTCAGTTCCAAGGTCTGGACAAGCATTGTTTAGCTAATTTCAGCCTTCATTACCACAGTCACAAGCTTTGATCCTCTCCAGATAAATTGAGGTCAGCTCAGGACAGAGCATTGGCTCTGAAAATGAAATGTAATGTGTGAGCTAGTAAAATCTACCCCCATTCCAAGCAGGGGAAACATCTTTTGGTAAAACCAAAGCTTTTCCCTAAAGTAGGTGGTTACAAACCTTAGAATGTGGCAATGCTGAAGTAGGTTAACACCATTCACAGCTCTGGCAAAGCCTTTCTTTTCTGCTCTATAGGATGGAAAGAGGAACAGGCACCTGTCTTGCAGGGAAGCCAGGAATCTCCCATCTGAAGGTACCACAGATCCACCCAAGCAGGAACTCCCCTTTTGTGTACCATCGTCTCTGGAGTTTTGTCCAAATCTCACGTGTAATTACACTTCCTTTTCCTTCCTGTTGTGATTTCCCGTTCTTCCTCTCTGGAAAAGACAGCTCATTAAATTTTGTGTGTTCTCATTAAAGCTTTGCCTAAACAAAACTACACTGCAGTATGAAGGAAAGTAAGAGCAATCCATGACAAGGAGCAGGCCAGGCTGCCATCCCTGTCCTGTGACACCCACTCGCCACAGCCTGAGCTGCCCAGTGAAGGGTTTAGCATTAACCCACAACAAATAAACAAAGCCTCTTCTTTTCCCAGTGGGATCATCTCACAGAGAAAGGACCAAACTAACGGACTGGAAAAAGTTGGCAGCAGCCCTAGCACCAGCAAGGAGAACGGAGAGAAGACAATCATCAAACGGCTGTAAGTTGGGCAGAGTGGGGCACGTGCCGTACTTGGTGAATCCTGGGATGAATTCTGAACTTTAGCCCAGTTGGCTGGGTATTGTTTTCTCCTCCTCTCCCTCTATAAATTAAAACCCGACAGAGAAATCCCTTCCTGTGGAAAAAGCACTCTGCAGGAAGGCCACCTCCACCCGGGCAAGCAGGGGGTCGCTTTTTGCTAGGAAAAACAAGCATTTCAGAGCAGAACTCTGCAGTCCGCGGCTCCCCTGCGAGCACGCAAGGGCTCCGCCGTGGGGCTGCCTCCCCTTGTGAGCACATGAAGGCTCTGCTGTAGGGATGTGCCAGCTGTCCCCAGAGGTCTGTTTGCATTGTCTGAAGCAGCTGTACACAGTACCCACAAGCTCAGGCTGTGTCCCTAAAGGTCCCCAAAATAGCAGAACCCACTGACAGAGCCATCTCACAGCCTGTTCTTTCTTTTCCATTGTTGATTTTTTTTTGTTGTGGTTTTTATTTTTGTTTAGGTTCTCTTTTAAACATGGAAAATCATCGAGAACTTAACTGCTGCTATTCAGGAACGGCACCGATGGGTCTCTAAGGCATTAGGGGAATCAAGGATTGGAAGAAGCAGCAGCATTGCTCCTACTGTAGAGAATAATCAATCTCACGTTGTATAATATTCTTCAGAATAGATTTTCCTCAGCTCTTTTACAGACTGCTTAAGGCAGACACTTTTTATATTTCTTCAACTCCTCCCAGATGTTACCCACATGTAGAAAATAAACGTTTATACGTGGTTTCTATTCTTACTAAACAAGCCTGTGGTGATCTGTACTACCACTTATCCACCAACCAAAATGCTCAGCCCAAACAGTTTTGTGGGGTGAAGATGTTTTTAAGATCTACATGCCCTTCACTAGTGCGTTCACGGAGAAGTGCTGCGAAAGAGGAACCTGCTTGGATCAAAGCCCCCACTGCTTTGACACAGGAATTATCTTAAACCAAACTGCCCAGCACTGCTTTGTAGCCTGTGTCTTTCTTTGCATGAGATAGGCAGCACCTTGCCCCAGCAAAGAAAGATGCAGTTGGCCTGTGACAGCAGAACCCCTGCACCCACACGAGCAGCTGTTTCAGGGTGAGATGAAGGGTGGTAAAGAAGGGGAAAGAAAGCTGCTGCATCATGCCCTGCTCACAAGATGCACTGATGCCTTTTCCAGAGGTGCAGACATGCTCAAATTGGAACACATGCACCAGTTTGTTTCTGACAGCTGTAGGTCTCCGGTGGAAGAGAGTTATATTTTTCATAACCTCTGTTCTTTCAGTCAACTGTCACATGCTGTGGATCAGCCTCAGTAATGAGATTTATCACTCGTGGAAACATACAGGGCAAACAGAGGAGTGGGGAAAAAAGAAAGCTTGAAAGACACCAGTTAGGTTCCACATTGGGAAAGGTAGAATTTCCAGAGCAGAGGAGTCCAAACAGACTTAAAAGGAGCAGTGACAGGCATCAAACTATGATCTTACTGTCTTCAGAAGTAAAAGCAGGCCCTGAAGTCCTTTGATTTCCTCACATACTGGCAGCATGAAAAATATAGGGCACTTCAGATATCTGCTCAGATGCACAATGCAAATGTGGCTTTGCAGAAGGCAGAACAACTGCCTGAGAGAATTGGTTAGCAACTGTGTGTTAGCTAAGCACATCCGATAGGAGACCTTGGTTCAGCCTGGGCACAGAACTCCTGAAGTCATTTTGCCACTTTCACAATGTATTTTATGGAGCATGGTAGCAGGGAAGGAAGTTACTGATTTCCTTAGCAGAGGCTTTGTGTGTAGAGAACAAAAAAGTCCCCAAACCAGTCATGCATCAGCAACAGCCAGGACACACCTCTGGGCTGAAGAGAGGTGCTTGTGCGTGCTCTGAACTCCATCCTCTCCTCTGTTCTTTCCAGTGATATATTTTTTGATGTTCTTTAAAAAGGGAGGGGAGATCATGCCCCAGAACATACTCATTACTCTACTGAGCCTTAATGAAACAGCTTCAGGTAACGAAGTGCCCTGATCAAACAGAGCTGTGTGGAAGTAAGAACCTGCAGGTGAGGCAAAGAAGACTTCACATGGCCCTGGGCCACTCTTGACAGTTAGCTGGAAGCAATAATGCAAGCCACAATTGTTCTTCTCAGTTTACCATTTAAAATACTCTTTATTAAGAAAAAGGTTGGAGTTCACAGTTAAAGTAGAGGAGAGCACCTCAACCTTTCTGGGCATCCACTCTGGTGCCAAATGAGTTGCATGAGCTCTCAAAAGGGGAGTGAGTTCCTCAGCTATGGCTACAACAGGTGAGGCTCCAGAGAATGACCCACTGGCTCTGGCAAAGCCACTCGAGCCCAAGAGCAGCTCAGGTCCCATGACAAGGGCATCTTTCCCTGCTAAGTGCTTTACACCTTGATAAAAGACTACACCTTCCTGTAAGGCAGAGAGATAAAATTTGCTAATAGCACGTTTCTGTGAGAAGTATTTGATATGAGAGAGATACAGACATCAGTTCCTATAGAAGGAAAGGATACACACTCAGTGCAACATCAGCTTTATTACCACCTGCGATGCAGAGCTACTTATTACCAGCTAAGCATTTCAGAGAAGACAATCTCCTTCCTATGTAAAACAGGGAAGAGACCTTCCCCTTTTATGTTTACAAAAGTGATGGCAAAGAACGGGAAGTTTTAAGCCATTTAACCTGATAGAAAGCAAGCAAATGTTTAAATAAAAACCCAAAAAGAAGCATTTTATTCCAATTTTGACTGAAGGACGTGCTCTGGTCAAACACAATACTGGACAGTGCCGCAGTCTCTGAGACCAGAGAAGAAATAGCACCAACTCAAATAAGTCAGCCAGCAAAGCTTACCTGTAACTCAGCAGGTGTCAGGTAACAGGTCTCCAGTTAATTCTTCAGAAATGGTGACACTACACAGGCTGTCTCTGACGAGCTTGCCGTGTATTAAGTGATAAATACTATAGATCCTCTAACAGCTAATGATTTTCACAGCTTTCTTTCAAAAGGCTAATGATCTGCAATGGAAACAGGTACTATAGCAGCCACTTCATCAATAATAAATATATTCTTTATTTTACAGAGGCATTGTCTTCAAGTTTTTAATTTAAAAAATACATCACTAAGCCACCTCTCTTGCTGCTGGAGCATACAACCAGGATGTTGTTGCTATCTGACCTATCACATAGGCAAGCATTTAAGATTGTCCTAGAGGGCATCAGCTGGAACAGCAGCGGCCTTCAAGACATCAGGAACAGAGGACGTCCACAGAGCCACAGATCCCTTGCTGACATCTTCCAGCAGCAAGCGTGGCCGATGGCTCACAGCCATTTTCATCTACACACGTGCCAAGCCTGCCTTGGCAAAAATTCCAACTGGTAAGAATTCATCTTTAACATAAAGGACCTGCATTGTATTGCCCGCCTAGATCACAGATTCAGTTCTCCAACAGTGACAGTACAAACATCCGCAAGATGCTAAGCGCTCGACTCCCATTGACGACAGCGGGACCAGACCACGCTGGACAGACCTACAGGACCAGGCAATAAGGAATCTACTTTCTTCACTGCATGAACTCCACCATTACAGTTTGAAGCTGCACATGAAGAGGACTCCTATTTTTGGAACCGCTATGCTCTACTTCAAGCATTCACAGTAAATAAATAGCTTCTGATGTGGTTAATTAGCATAGGAAGGTAATAAAAAATTGGAGAGAGCTTTTTCTTGTTCTCCTTTAAAATCCTGTGGGAGACACCTCCAAGAATCAGCCATTGACTATAAAAAGGTACCATCTTCAATTTTAGAAAACAAGTAAATGTCAAACATTGATTCGCACTGTGAAGTTCTATCTTCACGTTTGTAATCAGTATCGACCCAGCCTATCAAAATCCATCCTCATTGGGCTTGGAGTCATTCCTCCGGAGAAAGCAGCCAATTTGCTTGTCCATTTCCCTCAGTGCCATTGAAAGTTCATTGCCAACATGAGATAACGACACTGGAAAAACTGGATTCCTACCACAAATTATTTGAGAACGACAGTAGCATCCATCTCAGAGAAGCCTGTCAGCACTGGGCTGTAAAAAGCAGTGCGACAAGCGGTCAAACCACTGGATGCACGAGTCAGAGCACAGAAGACATCTGCTGCCATAAGGCTAATGCCAAGTTCCATCACCCCACAAAGTGGAGCAAGAGATTTCATTGCAAAAGCAGAAGCACAACCCAGTGATTAAGTTTCTGTGCAAGTCTTTGACCACTTGCTCAAGGGGCATCACCGGTCACTACGCAGAAGTATTCAGAGTTTAGGGAGGGTTTTTCCTTTTATGATGTGAAAGTTTTGGCAATCTAAGATCAGTTATTCAAGCCTGCCTGGAAAACTGCAATAGGTATTTAAATACTACAAAGCAGAAAAGGTAGTTTTTAAGGAGCTCGGAACACCATAAGCAGTCGACTAAGAAAGCTGAGGGAAGTGAAGATGGGGGAAAAAAAATCCACTGACTCCTTGTAGAGCACTCAGTCCAAAAAAACCCCAACAAACCCCAAAGAAAGAAGATGAATTAGTGTTTCAGCCATGGATGAGCTGCAATGGAAGCTTTGCTTCTGTCTCCATAGTCATACAACAGTTCTTCACCTGCTTTAATGTCTCTGGAAGCTATCAGTATGAGATGAGGCACACCATCGATGTCGTGAAGCTTTGTTTGACAATTGCCACATTTGCTGTGATTAATCAGTCTTCCCAGACGATTAGTTTCTTTTGTAGCATCAACACTGAAAGAACAAGAACAGAATGCAGGATTGCTGCACAGCTCAGTCGCGTTCGCAGACAAAAACCAAAGGGCACAGCAGAAAGAATGAGGCTTGAAAAAAATGAAGAGAAACCAGAACATTACAGAATAATAAAAAGCACATAATGTGGCAATGCAGGAACTTGAGTGCTTCTGGGACAGTTTAGTTAGCACAAACATCAGAAAACAGACTGGTTTTGAACTGTTTCTAAGCAGCTCTCAGCTGTTCATGAGGAACAGCAGAACTCCAATGCAGAAAACCACAAGAAAGGCCTGACACCATAAGTACTCTTCTCTCAAGAGGACTGTGAGCAAGCTAAGTAGTATCCACTGAGTAAGCCTGTGAGGCTGAGAATGCCTAATAACATGCCCAGCTTCCAGAGACCTGGACACTGAAGCTCTAGTGCTTGTCACTGCATGAAGAATTCTTATAGCAGCCATCACTATGGCTTCTAAACCATAAGTCACACACAGAATATAGGTGATTAATACAGAGGTTAAGTGATCCACACTATAGTATCCAGCCAAAGAGGAAAAAACATAGTCCAAGTCCTTTGAGAGAACTGGAGTTTGGGCAAATGAAACACTAAATGGAGTGATAAAGCATTACATCAGGTACTAGAGAAGATGCTGTCAGACAGCTGAAGGAAAGGTTTCTCTGCCAGAGTTTGCCAATAGCACTTTTCACACAAAATCCTTGCAACCCCAGGAAAGCAGTTATTTTCACAGAATAAACTAGAGCTAGAAGTCTCACACAAGCAGATAATACTCTCTATACAGCTTGTGCTGCACTTGAGAGAACAGGGCTTTGAGTTACCTACTATTCCTTTTAGCCCAGAGGTACAGGAGGCACTTGAGCCATGAAACAGTACTCCAAAAGGCCTCCCTAACTCACACTTTCAAACAAAAAACATCATATTTGAAAACAAGAAGAGACCTAACAGCATTCAAAGCCTCTGTCACTCAAAGAAGCAGCTTACCAGTACGTTTTGCTGAGGTACTGAAAATAGTACATGTAGCAGCCCGTGGATGGGTCTTGAGCATACACAGCCTCTCGCTTTTTTGCGTCAGTGATCTCTATGAGATCCCCATGATATTCAACAACAAATTCTCCTCGATTAAATTGTTTAGTAGCAATTACTCCTCTCCCTTTGCCATCGATGTAGTCAATCTGTCGAGTTGAAAAGATAATCAGTTGGGAAATTAGAAAGTATCGACATGGTAACAAACATGCCATTTACTAGGAAATGGGCAATTTGTCATTAAAGAGTGCTGCAGCTCAGTGTTTGTTTTGCAGGCAAAGCTGTAGAAGCACAACATACAGCACTGCAGAAAAACACAGGCTGAGCTTGGGACACACATAGGAGCCGTGTGTCATAGGAGCATGATAGCAGTTGGCATTGCAGTTACCTTCATCCCTTCTTCTTTCCCACTTGTAATCAGCTCATCTATTTTCCTCCTTTCCTCAGTCTGCAGAAGAAACAAGAACAAACAAAACTAGAGTAGTGTTGATAGCTTTTGTAACGTTGATAGCTATAGAATGTAGCTGAAGTTGTTAGCCAGCGATACTCATTTTTCCAAACCATCCCACATTCTAGCAAAACTGAAAAATGAAGAGACTGATTTCTTTTCCCTAAGATACAGCAGCAGACAGATTCTGTTCTAGCAGACGCACATCAGCATTTCCAAATTTCAAGCCTGACCATAATGCTTCCAGAGCACAATGCTCTTTGTATTTCACAGAATCACAGACAATTAGGGATTGGAAGGGACCTCGAAAGATCATCCAGTTCAACCCCCCTGCCACAGCAGGATCACCTAGATCCAGTCACACACGAACATATCAGGCTGGTTTTAAAAGTCTCCGGAGAAGGAGACTCCGTAACCTCCTTGGGCAGCCCGTTCCAGTGCTCTGTCACCCTCACCGTGAAGAAGTTCCTTCTGATATTTATGTTTAGCTAACAGAAACCATTTATAGGTAGTTACACGCTTCCTCAAACCTTCAACTAACCAGCAATATAACAAGAAAGGTTATTTCAATGAGAAGTACTACCTCCAGTTCAGATTTGCTCTTCCTGGAACTTCTCCTAACTGGATAATAATCTGTGACTTTTCGATTTGGTGTCCTTCCTTGTGTTCTAAAAGGTAAGAAAAGTAGAGAGCACACAGAGTTCAGACTATTTGTGAAGTTAGCTCTGTACTAGAGGGGTAGCTGTACGAAAGGTTTCTTTTCAGCCTGGTATGTTGAAAGGCAATCAATACAAAATCAATTTTTCTTATCAGTCTTCTTCAAGACAAAATCTACATTCCCTTTTGTTCCCCATGGTACTTCCATTACTCTAGTACTAATTCTTTAACAATGAGAATGAGATGCCACTGGAAAACGACTGAAGGTCACACACAGTCCATGTCTGAACCAGCCTCCTGATGTGCCCTGCCAGAAGGCACTCTGAAATTTAGGTCATCAAAATGGCTTGGCAAGGAATTCATTAGTGTTAGGTCACATTGCTCTGATATCAGGAGAAAGTATCGGCTCAGCCAGGAAGCTTCCAGCTGTTCTGTCTGACAAAATACTGTTAGTCCACAAAAAAATAGGTTTTAATGGCTTGTGAATTTATCCTTCTATAGGTGATCAACAAGTATTTAACTCATGATAAAATGAGCTAGCCTTGCTTTCAAGAAAAAGGAGTCCCCTGCAAGGTAGATAAATGCTTTGAGAGACAGCTTGTACTTTTCAAATGTTCTTCATAAAACACATGCATCTTTAAGATTCATTCCTCCCAAATTTAAGAGAGGCAACAACAAAACAAGTAGCATTAATTACTGGTCTGACTGTAGTTCCTGAAGGTCACATGCAGATCAAAGCCTTCTGATGCAAAGTGACACATAGCTGTTACCGAAATTACTTACTTTCTCCTTGGTCCACGTTTTGCTTTAACCATCTTTTTCTGAGCTGGCTTTGCATTGCCCTCATCAGCACAGTCTGAAGGCAGAGGTGTCTTTTGAGTTTCTACAGTTTCTTGGTTTTGATCAGAGGAGGGCACCGAAGTATTGCACCCACTTGCTTTATCTTTCTGGTCTTCTGGTTTCATAGCACCTTCAATTATATTGCCACCACTCTTTTTCTCTGGTGGCAGGAAAATAAAGTCAGGCTTTCAACTTAGGATCAACTACACCAGAGTGCTTTAAATGAACTCCAATGGTTTCTAGTCCAAGTGTCTAGTTCTGTCAAACAGGAGAAAGTGGAAGGGAATCATATAATCTTTTTCTGCTACACCCAGGCAGGCTGTCACTCAGCTTTTCACTAGTCATTGCTATAGAACACATAGTACAGAAGGAGGAGGGAGCAGACACAGGGTAAAACAAAGCCATGTTCAGTTTGCAACTCAGCTTTCCAAACACACAGCACCTTTAGTGCTGAGGGTGGAACAGCTGCAGCTTGCACCTGACATACTGAATTATCTGTAGTCTCTGACAATATCTGACAGGAAGTCCCTATGGATCCTGCACTGCTGCAGAGGCTGGTACCAAGGGGCTAAAACCACTCTAAGTCCACAGGAGCTAAAGGGCACTTCTAAGAAATCACACACAATCAACCCCTTCATGGTCATGAGGATCCCAGCTTGGTATGACCACATCCTCCATCTCAGTCAACTGATTTGGAGGTGAGAACAGTTTGAAGCTGATAATGTTTTTATCTAAAGCACATCACCAGGTTTACCAGTCCATCTGCTGAGACAGATGTTTCAGTCACTCTAGAGAAATTAATCACAGGTGCAAGGCTACAGCATCTGTGGGACAAGCCAAACCCATCTTCACTGTCATCAAAACTGGGGAGGTAAATGAGGCACTAAAGGCCCCAAGTTAGCAGAAAACCCTGACACTCTCAGCTTGCTAAAAGTGTTTGCACCAAAATGCTTTAACAAATTACCAAAGCTATTAAATTCAGGTGGGGTTTCCCCCTCCACCAGCTTATGGAACATTCACATGGCTAGTCCCTACAATGAAACGCCTATGAACCCTGGCACTCAGCTTCCATTACCTCTGCTCCTCCCTCTCACTGCCTTTATTTTTAAATTTTAAGAATCACTTCTTTCTCTACCAGTACCTCATACCTGAGCTGACTGTGAATGACTTTTATATAAATTAGTCAGAATATAGAACAAACAAATTTTAAAATAAAAGTTGTAAAATAAAACTTACTCCAAAAAAGTAGATGAACTGCCACTAAAACTGACCCAAAGAATCAGAGTAGTGGTAGAACTGCAGGGAGATTAGGGAGGCAAACAATCCAAAGATCTCTCTTACCATCTCCTTTCCTGTAGGTTTCATTTAGTGTTTTGCTCTGACATTTCACCTCGTGATACATGACAGAGTTTTCTTCTTGAAGTGGGGGGCGAGCACCAGGAGCTTTGTTAGGATTCAGGTAGCTGTAGATTTTGGATTGACCGATAAATACATTCTCCTAAAACAGACCCACATAAAAATCAGTAGCCAGGGAGATTTCAGGAACCTCAGATTAGTATCCAAACCACCCCAGAAAGACCAGGACTGGCAGCTGCCTGCACTAGTGCAAATTACATTGCTTTAATGCATCATCATTGCTGCTGTTGCTATTTCTGCTAAGTGAAAACGTAACAGCAGTAAGTGCTCAGAGAGCTTTACTAATGCACTCTCAGTCCAAGAGGACTTTCATATGCAACATGGCAGTATAGGATAATCATAACCAACTCCAGCTTCCACCTCCTGCTTCACAGTATGAACTCTGGTGCTAAGAAAAACAAACAAGCCTGAGCTCCTCAGGAGAAAAGCAGCCTCAAAGACTGCAAGCCAAGAAAAATACAAATAGCACAGCAAAAACTGCCCAAGCCTAGAATATACCTCACACAGCCAGGGAAGTATGAGCTTACCCAGGCTATCTTCAGGTGTCAAATGTTACAGCAGTTAATTATATGCTCTACTGGGCAACACAGAGGACAGGAACCAGTTTTGCAAGGTCTACCTTGAGTGACACCTTTCAGTGAAGCCTGGGAGATAAACAGCATCTTGTTAACCACTATATTTGACAAAATAAAGCATAAAAATTGTTTGAGGAAAAAGAAAGCCTAAAGAGGGTACACAAAGCACCTGTGCTCAGCCAGGAAAAGTGGCAAAACCTTATGGTGTGGTCAAGCACAAGCAACCAGGGTTGGCTTGGGCTCCAAGAACAGCAACAGTGAGCAGTATCAAATTCAGCAAAGATTAGCAGAATCCTGTCACCTTCGCTTTTACGGTCTCCTGCCACCTCACCAAGTTTGACTGTGCAGCATATGTAGGGCACACAGATTTCAACCGTGAAATCTCAGTCTGGAAAAGCAGATGCAATTTGGCCAGAATGAGTTTTTCTTGGCTATGGGTTTGACTCAACTGAAAGAAATTTTGAGGACAGCGAGCCAGTTCAAACAACACAACCATGCATCAACTTTTTTCTCCTGGAAGAGCACACAAGGGTTCCCATTAGTTAAAAAAATAGCTCAAATATAGCTGATTAAACAAATACCCCAGTGTATGTAGTCACGGATACTAAGAAAAGTAAACGGAGAACATAACAGAATACATAGGATAATTCTAATCATTAACATAATCATGGGTGACAAACTTAATGTGGACGTAATTCACATGCAAAATAAAACTCGTGGAAGGCTCAAATCTTAGCCCACAAGTAAACTTTAATAAGAATTACAGCAAAACAGCCTGAGAAAAAGCAAGTTAGGTAGACACATCCTGACTCACTATATTCCTGGAAGGCCTGCAAAAGACAAGTCTTGCTTATTAAAAAGCTAGGGCTTTTAAGGCTGAAACTCTCGATTTAACAACTGCAACCAGCAAACTCTATGCTGCAAAGTTCTCAAGGTTTAGCGAAGTTTAAATAGAAGTATTTTTGAGCAAGCCAGGAGCAGTGAACTGCAGCAGCCCACCTGCCAGCACAGCCTTCTGGCATCGAATACACCACTAACAGGAAACGAACAACTATTTTTCCAGCAGAGCTTCCCCTCCTCATTCCCAGCTCCCTGCCTGCTGCGCTCCTGACGCTTCCGATGCGGCTGCCACGTCTTTGTCTGTGCCAGCCCTGAGACCCTCCAGAACACCGATTTCCTCAGCGTTCCCAGAGCACACGACAGGCTGCTAGGAAGGCTCTGGGATTTGGTGCGATAGCCACAATTATTTCTATGGGTGGGTCAAATGCCAAATGACCATCAACCTTCGACCAGCTGCCAGAACTACAGGACGAGGAGAAAGATGGCACAGGGTGGGGACTACTGAGCCTGGGGCCTGGCTGCTCGCTGACAGCTCCGACAGGGCACGGGGAAACGCGGTAAGAGCCCGATTCCACTTAAAGTGGACCGATCTCTGAATGACTTGAGGACTCCCAGCAGCCAGACACCTCGCAGATCAGCCCGCCCGTCGGCTCACTCGTCCCATGGGGAGAGTCGGGAGCGCAGCAGCCCCCCGGAACCACCCGCCCAGGCCTGAGCAGTACTTACCCCGCCGGCCCGAGGGCGGCCGGAGCCCTTCCTCTCGGTGCTCTCGGGTCTCGTCTCCTCCGCGCGGCCCGCCCTGGCCTTGGGCATGTTCTTCCCTAGGAGCAACAGGGGAAAATGGGAGCCTGAGCCATGTCCGGCGCGGCCGCCCCGCGGTCATAGCCCGGCCGCCGCAGCGGCCGGGGCCTGCGCCATGTTTAAAGGGCTGGATGCGGCAGGACGAGCCGCGGCGGCCCAGCCCCTTCCCTGCGAGCTGCGCACACCGCGCGGGGGAGGAGTCCCGCCGGCCCCGGCGCCCCGCGCCTCCCGGGAGGAGCCTCCGCGTCGCCGAGAAGCCCCGAGCCACAGCCCGGCCCCCGCCCCGCCGCATCTCGTCCCCGATCCTCTCGCCGCCGAACCCGCTCACCTTTCGCCATGGTGGCGCGGCCCGGCGCCCTGGAACCCCCCGTGACCCCGCTGCCCCGCCGGTCCCCGAGGAGCTCCCCGGTCGAAACCAACCGCTCCGCAGGGAGCCGCCGCGTTCCCCCCCGCGCACTCATTGGCTAAATCGCCTGCCGATCACAAGTGCGGCACCTCTAATTGGTGCGCGCAGCTGCTCCCCGCCCTTTCTCTGTCACGCAGAGGTGGTCGCGGTTTCCCGGGAACTGGGTTTAAATGTGCTTTCCTTGCGCACTGATTGGCCCGTGCGAAGGGCAACTGGCGCTGTGATTGGCGGAGCGGGGAAGGCTCGCCCCTCCCACAGCAAGGCGCCGCCACGTGGGTCGGAACCCCGCAATAGTGGCCCGGTGCGGCGGCGGGAGAGGAACCCCGGCGCTTCGGTACTGCCTGCCCCCTCCCGCACTTCCGGCCTCCCCTGCCGCGGGCCGGCAGAGGCCCCGCCGCCACCTCACGGCGGGGAGCTAGTGGACCCATGTCCTGGAGGGACAGTCAGTCTCAGCCCAGAGGAATGAAGTGCTTTGTGCGACGCGGGACTTCGATCTCCTTCAATTACAGCTCGTTAATTCCATCCTCAACTGGAAAACAGCTAATACTCGACTATTGTGCTTGTGCAGCAACCCCCTTCGGTGTAACCAATCCTGCTCTGCAACAGGGGTGGCTAAAACAGGGCAAAACCACTGAACTGGACCCACGAAAGCTCCAACAGCCTCCGGTATCAGTGAAAACTGGGAAACGGCAGCTGCTGCGGGGCTAGAGAACGCATCCAGGGGGCCCACGGGTCTTCTCCTTTAATGGATATCACCACAGCTCTTCAGAAATTACCACACAGCACCTCTATGGTGCCCCACGTTAGGTAGAACAACTATTTAGAGCAATGGCATATGCCTGGTGTTTGTTCTTACTTGGGCTGGCCCTTGTAAAAGTTACCCAACAGCAGCTACTTGTGTGTGCTCAGAATAGGGGTCTGAGATACTTGAACTGACCCCAGGCACTATTAACACTGCAGGCATCTTACACTAAACCTTATCTGTGGCCACAGGGTGCTGCTTGTTGCTTGGGCATTCCCACAGCGACTTATCAGCCACTTCAGGGTGGTGATACAACTGAAAACAATCTTTTTCCTAAGAGCAGAAAAACCCACCATCAACAGCAAGAAACTCCCAGAACAGTCAGTCTTCCCTGAGACAGACTCTTCATACCCAGGCTGTCTCTTGGCAGTAAAACAAGACACAAATGCAGTGTGACTGCAGGGATGTGAGAAAGCAGCCTAGTGTTTCAGTCTACCCTCTCCTTATTTTGCTCTGCATGACCAGGACCTTTGAGGAAAGGCAAGAGAAACTCAACTCTCTAGCATCACCGTAATTTGAGGCATGTCCGTTTCACAAACAGCAACCAAACAGCACTATGTGTTTTCCTGTAAGCTCCATCAGACACAAGGCTGCAGTCTTGTGCATCACACAATCACAGAATGGTTTAGGTTGGAAGGGACCTCAGAATTCATCTAGTACCAACCCCCTGCCATGGGCAGTGACACTTCTCACCAGACCAGGTTGCCCATAGCCCCATCCAACCTGGCCTTGAACACTTCTAGGGATGGAGCAGCCACAACCTCCCTGGGCAACCTGTCACTGCGCCTCAGCACCCTCGCAGGGAGCCATGTCTGCCTAAGATCTCATCTAAATCTCCCCTCTTTCAGTTTGAAACAATGCCCCTTGTCCTACCACTACAGTTGCCCATAAAAAAATAACTCCAGCTTTCCTGTAGCCCCCCTCTGGAGTACTGGAAGGCTGCTATAATATTCCTCTGGAGCCTTCTCCAGGTTAAACAGCTCTAATTCCCTCAGCCTGTCCCCATGGGAGAGGTGCTCCAGCCCTCTGATCATCCTCATGTCCCTTCTCTGGACTCAGTCATCATGTCGATGAACTCCTTGATCAAGGCAGGCTCACCAAGCTCTGCAGAAGAAATCTCTCGTCAGCCCCTGGTCTGATTTTTTTTTCACCCTAATTCACACTGTTGCTTTTGCACAGCAAAGATGTGACAGGGGAGGAAAAAATCCTTCATAAATTACTAATGACAATTTCCTTCTTGCAGTAATTGAGGAACTGTGTTTCTAGTGCCTCAGGAAAGCTCTGGAAACATCTTTACTGTGCTCTAATTTTTAACATTCATTTTCTATGCGTGCATTAAACAAAGCAACCGAGTTGGCATTGCAGCTGTACGGGCCGCCACGAGAGGGCAAAGCAAGCGAAGTAATTGTCCTCATTAGAGCAACAAAGAAAACAACGTAATCTCTGAGTTGCCTCTGTCACTAGCAGCACGGAGGGATCACACCATGAATTAACAAAACACGCTGCCGTTTACCCTCTTTGGGCAAAGAGCCAGCGCCGACGGGAAGGAAGTTCAAGTGTTTCCACTGATAAGGCTCCAGCCCAAAAGAGGACGCGTCTGTCTAAATCTGCCTGTCACCGTGACTCAGGATACCCAGCGCATGGAAGATACCGGCGACTGCTCTACTCCAGAGGGAGCAGCAGGACTCCAACTAGCAGCAGCTTTAAAACCCAGTGACCTAAATATTATCAGCTGTAGTACTGCAAGGGCAGCTCCTGAGAGCACCACGTTTCCGTGTGGAAATGTGGAGCTGTTTGATGAGGGTAGGGATGAAAAATTAATGAACATATTTGCTCAGAAAAAGGAAAACTCTTTAAATATCTGCAGTCTCAAGTCACACTTCACTGGGTTTAAAAAGTATACTTTTTAGGAGTGGTTACTTTGGAATCGAAGCTTCCATTTCTTTCAAATATAACAACAAGATGCTTGTTAAATATTTCCACCAGAAAGCAAATTCTTTCTGTAGTTGTCACGCAGCACCTGTCATAACTATCACCTTTACACAAATCATCTATTCACAAGTCAAAATCGTGACAATCTGTTTCAGCCAATGAACATCTCACAGAACCACAGAATGTTAGGGAAGGGACCTCCAAAGATCATCCAGTCCAATCCCCCTGCCACAGCAGGATCACCTAGATCCAGTCACACAGGAACATGGCCTCGCAGGTTTTAAAAGTCTCCAGAGAAGGAGACTCCACAACACTCCTGGGCAGCCCTTTCCACTGCTCTGTCACCCTCACTGGGAAGAAGTTCCTTCTCAGGTTGATGTTGAACCTCCTTTGGTCTGGTCCAGCTCACATCTGTTACCCCTTGTCCTATCATTGGGTGCCCTGGAGCAGAGCCTGGCATTTATCTATATTCATGGGGTCACCCTTCAGTATCCTTTTTCCCAAGCTCAAGAGACCCAGCTTCCTCAGCCTTTCTTCAGCAGGGAAATGCTGCACTCCTTTCATCATCTTTGTGGCTCTGCAGTGGACTCTCTCAAGCAGCTCTGTGTCATTCTGGAACTGAGGGGTTCAGAACTGGACACACCATTCCAGATGTGGTCTCACTAGGGCAGAGTAGATTAATCTTTTGTGTTCTAATCTCCTCTAGAACACAAGTAAAACTGATGCCCTAAGGGTGACTGTTGAGTGTTACATTAAGCAACAGCGTTTTATAAAAGTGACACACAAGGTGCCAATGACGTTTCATAGATTATAATTAGTCAGAATAGTATCTACCAGGGATTAAAACCCCACAATCTCTTACTAAGAAATGCATTTAGCACACTTGAGTTACATGGAAATCCTTATGTTACACACAGAATCCTGGAGCAACAGCGCCCTGCAGATAATTCCACACATGATAATTTCACATGAGTAGGAAGCATACCTGACACCGATGGAATTACTCACCTCTCCCAGTCAAGGAGGATCATAAATGCTGCTTGCAGGCTCAGTGGATAACTATCTTTTCAACTGGAGACATGGAAAGCATAATTTTCTTGTCATGATCATAGGGAGCTGCTTAGATGCATTTAACGTTGGATACAGCACATGTGAAGTGTACTTCATTATGCCTTTATCTGAAGTGTGAAGACATTAGCTGCTGTTTCAATTGTTCTTCTCATCTCTGGCCGGGCTTCCGTGGTCTTTCTCTCCATTTAATGTCTGAAGCACCACTGATTAATCAGAATTACTTAAGTCAGCTTAATTAAGATTGCTTTGTCTTTAAATAGCTTAGCCTAAATCTGTCTAATCCCTTCTTGGTTATTTTAATCCTCGTTAAGTTTGTCTAACGATAAAATAAGTAAACTTGTATAAAATGGAATGAGCAGTACTGAACATCATAGTAGATTTCATGACTGTTAACATTCGTGTCGGCTTGCGTTGAAGTTCTTAAAAACGTTTGTATTCTCACACAAGGAGAAAAACATTTTAACAGAAAACTGTCTCATTTGCCAAGATCTGTCTGTCTGAGGGCCTTAGGTGCAAAGATCTCTCTGAACACAAATCAGTGTCAAGTAGTCGTCAGGTTTTCAGGTAGTTAGCTCTCTGCAGCAGCAAAATTCACATTAGCAGCTTGTAAAATAGTTGTATGGGGGAAATTTATGTGGCAGCACAACCCCGCAGGTGTGGTATTTTCCCGCCGTCCGGCAGGGATGGCCTGTACACAAAACTGCCATCACCCCGCATCCTCCGCTGGGCTCCAGGAAGCTTCTGTGAGGGGACACGCCAAAGCATCGAGAGGCTAAGAGGCAACACGGGGTGGAGGTAACTCCCGTTGGAGAACTCACAGCCTCATACACCCCCCCCTCAGGGTGTTTTCACAGGCCCGGCCCCACAGAGCAAAAAACCACAGCCGGGTGGAAGCGAGGGGCCGCCTGAAGGGAGACGCGACTACGGCAACGGGCGCAGCTGAGGGAGGAGACTGAGGCGACACCGCTCGCGCTCAGGGGGAGCCGCCCAAACCAAAAGCAGCACCGGCCCTCAGGGCTTCCCGCCCTCGCCCTCAGGCGGGTGCGAACCAAGCGTGCGCAGCCCCGCGCCGCGGAGAGAGGACGGGCTCGCGGCCGGCGCCTGCGCACTGGCCCCGTCGCGCTGAGCACCCCCAACAATTTCTTTTTCCCCGCCTCTCCCCATGATGCCTCGAGAACATTTAGCTCTCGCGAAAATTGCGTTGCGTCCTCGCGGCGGCGCCCGCCATCTTAGATGCGCCGAGGTCACGTGACCGCCTGCAGCCGGTCGCCTCCGCCTTCCCCTCCCCCACCCACCGGGAACCGGGCCCGCGCATCGCCAGCCGCCGCCTCAGGGCCGGGGACGCCGCTTTTTGAGGACGGTGGATGCATCGGAATTTTGTTTGGGGGGGTAGGAGCGAGGAGATCGCGGCCTTTCCCCGCGGTTGGGGCAAAGCGAGACGAGGCGCGGCATGTGTCACGTGACGCGGGACCGCGAGCCGCGCGCCCTAAGTCCCGGCGGTGCCGGCGGCAGCGGCGGTAGCGCGTGGAAGTGAGGGGGGTGAAGGGGGGGGATGGGCTCGAGAACAGCGGCGGCAGGTGGCCACGTGACTCGCGAGGCCGGCGCTGGGGAGTACTGTTTCGCGTCACGTGGTGCTTAACGCGCGGCCGGCGGCGGTCACATGGGGAGGGAGCGGCGCGCGGGGGGAGGGGCAGCGGCGGTCACGTGGCGCGGCGCGGCGGGCGGCTCTGCGCCCCTCCCCTCCCCCTCCCCCGCGAGAGGGGAGGGAGGGCAAAGATGGCGGCTGGGAGTTAGAAAGCGGCGGGCGGCGGCGCCAGCGGCAGAGACCTTCAGGAACGGCCGCGGCAGGACCAAGAGCGTGAGAGAGTGAGTCCCGCTTCCCCTCTGTGCTTCAGGCAGACCGCTCGCTCGGGGCATTCCCTTCGCGGTGGGGTCACTGCGGCGCCCCCGGGGNGCCTTTGTGCGCCGCGTCCGTGGAGGGGCTGCTGCGTCGGGGCTGAAATGGAGCAGCTCTGCTGAGACGAGGCGGGAGGAGGGGGAGTGTTGGGGTGGGGGTGAGGCGGCGGCGGTGGTGATTTATGGTGCTCGAGTGGCTCCCGAGCTACCCCGAGCCGCGGCCCTTTAGCCCTTCGCGGGGTTCCCAATGTTGTTAAAGGGATCTTTGAAGAGGCGAAGGGCTGAAAACAAAAAGTCGCGCATGGGACACGATTACGCAGCCGATTCTGGCCCAACCCGGAAGTTTATGTGGGGAACACGTGTTGGGGAGGGGGAAGGTGGCGAGGCCGGGGACAAGGGACCCACTTCCCACACTGGGACCCCCCGGCTTTGAGGGTCTAACAGCTACTCACAGCTAACCGGGCCAGTGACAGACCCGGCCTCAAAGTCCGGTGACTCTTTACCGAGCGCATCTCAAACAGGGGTTGTCAGGGTGAGTAATTGCTTAACATAAAACTGCCCCTAGAGAGGCCTTGTGGGGTTTCCTGGGTAGTTTTTTGGGGCTGATTCATTAGTATTTTTAGCTGACCAGGTTCCACACAACCTTTGATGAGGTAAATTAGAGCTCTTGTACTTTCCTCCAGCTGTTCCTAAACTGGTTTTAGATCTGATACCTGTTTAAGACGAGGCACATCATTTAAACACATCAATCCGACCTTGTTTTTATCAGATAATTTTAAGTTGTGTTACTTGTTCACGCTAATAATTTCATTTTTATTTAACTTGCTCCAGAGTTAAGAATTAACTGGGTGGTAGACTGTTTAGCTTGGGGAGTACGTAGGTTGTTTCATGGATTGAAATCGCTTAAATACATGTTTAACATTTTGCAAGCTTATTCTTCCCCCCCCTTAAACTGGAAAGCTGTAGTCTATGATGCAAAGCAAAGAACATATTATGATTGAAGTTGTGTAACAGTGTGACATCTGGATTGCTTCTCTATATATCTTCCTTACAGGCATGATATATTCTATTTGACTGCACTCTTAAGTCTTCAAAAAATAGAACGTGGGGAGTTTGCCTTGTCCACAAGTGTTCTTTGGTGTCAGAACTGGGCAATAGCTACTCTGAAAGCTGCTGGAGTAGGTAGCAGATACAGTTGATGTGTTTCTTGTGCCTTGAGTTGCACTTAGAACTGACTCCCAGGTCACAACTAGGCAAGGGTTCTAGTGATCAGGTACTGTGCTTATCTCTTCTGGGTTATTAGCTTTTCAGAACCTCCGCTGCTGACCAATGTTATCACCTCCAGCCATTGGGTCTGAAAGCTAATTTGGTGCCAGGTCACTGCATTGTTTAGTCTCTTGCATTTAAAAATGCGTGAAATTCCCATTTTTGAGACCATGATCCTGACTGTAAAACAGCCACGGGGGAGCTTTGAGGCAGAGTTAAATCCCACACTATCCTGAACTCTCCCTCATGTCCTACAAACTTTGACTTCAGAGAGGTAGAGTTTTAACAACTGGTGTGTGTTTGTTACAGGATGGGAATGGTTTTCACAAAAATCAAGAGTTTAACTTTGCATATTTAAGCGTGGTGTTAACTACTAGTCTAAAGCAGGTAAGGCTGGGTGAGTTCAGTAATTAGCGTTTTACTCTTTGATTGGGATGATGCCTTGGAAAAGGCCAGACAGGATTGGGTCAGTTGGGTGTTTTTCTTTTGTTACCCAGGTTATCTTCTGGAGCCAAAAGCATAGGGGAGCCCTGTTGTATGGGATTGGGGGTGAGTGGCTGTAGATGCAGATGTGATGTTTTTAGGATTAGCTCGCAGCTCAGCCTGAGGATTGATCAGACTTGCTTGTGTTTTTTCTGCAACTTGAGAATTTTTTAAATGGCTCCCAGTGTCGTTGAAGTGACAAGTACTCCTCAGGAAAACCCTTCCAATCAAAGGAGAGCAAGAGTTGTTTAACTGCATTAGTGTCCCAGGCCAAGCTTTAAAACCCAAGTTTGTAGGTTACAGGTGTACAGAGGGCTTGGAAGGAGCTCTGTGCCTACTTGGTTGTGATGTTTGATAGGGGTTCAGTTGTGATACTGCAGCTTGTTATTATTTTTGCACGATACTTTTATGTCTGCAGTATTTCAGCCTGTAACGCCCAGACCTGAAAATCAAAAGCCTTTTCATCTTGAGGATTCTACCATTATTTGTCATGGGGGGAACTGGAGAGCAGGTTGCTCGACATATGTTTTAGAATCTCTTCTTTTTTCATTTTTTTTCTTGTTTTGCTTCTTTGTACCAAAGCTAAAATGGAGGGAGGGAGGCAGCCAGGTTGGCATGGATACCTGACATAATATTAAACGTGTCATTCTGGTTTTGTGTCTTTACATTGGAAATTATTTGCATAATGTGCAGTGGTAACAAAACTGTCTTTCTGTCGGAGTTTTAGGCTGTGTTCTTCAGCAGAGCAGCACCTTGAATAAATACTTGGTGGGCACTTTGATGGCGCTGCTTGGAATAGCAGCAGTTTGTGTGTTTTTCATACAAGGAAAACAATTTGGGATGGTGCTACTGTTGAAATAGTGCATCTCTTTTAGCTTTGTTTAACAGGTTGATTTCTTGTGCAGTGACATTGGACAGCCTGACTAAACATAGTCAACCTTATCCGCAAGATTCTGTGCGCTCGGAACCGTTCTTGGACTAGTGAAATGCTCAGGGAACAGCTTGTAATATTCACAACTTTTTTATAAGTATTTTCTTCTGGAGATTTTTAAGATGTGGCAAACAGGTCCTTATATAGTGCTGCCAAAGCTGAGCTGCAGAGCTTGATAAAGTCGCTTTCGCTTATGTTAACTAAGGAGCCTCCTACCTTGTAAGATTATGGAGCTGTTTCAGCTTGATAACGTTTTAGACTTGTGTATGTCACAAAAAACTCTGAGCTCTCTCAGTGCAGCTACTCCTGTGTTTTATGCTATTTTTTCCACATTTAAATCTGAAGAGAGAAGGGTCCAGTAGTGGTGCTTGGAAGCTTCACAAAGCCTAAAATCGATGCGAAGTACTCAGTGGCATTTAATGTAAAAATTCTAGAAGTTTAGAATTCCTTTTGTTCCAGTTTCAAACAATGCAGCTTTGTTCCTAGAGCACAGAAACAAAATAAGTGAAACTGGTCAAACTTTTATTGTCCAAACTGCTCGACAGACAAATCAACAACTGCTATTGTTTTACTTTAGCAAGCACTAATGTTTATGGTTGTTGAAACTGGGGTTAGCAGGAGAGAGATGCATCTGGGATGTTTACTTTTATGTGAAAGCAGCCCTGCTAAGAAAGGGAAGCTTCTAAACTGAAAGTACTTGTGGAACTGCAGGTTTTGCTGTATTCATTTCTGTCCCTTGCCATCTAACAAACAGGTTTCAGTTGGCAGTTAAAACTATTACTGCTGACTGGCTCTTTCTCAGCGAGGTGAAACTGTCTTTAAGGCAGCCAAGCCATCATGTTCTTAAGGGTTAAAAATGGAGAATTCCATGTCATCCTGGTTATATTGGACTTAAAACATGCTTGATAGGTTGTGGCACCGCTTCAGGATGGCTGTGGGGAGATGACGGGAGTTTGGGTGGTGGCCTCGCTTTTTTCTCTAGCCTTGCTTTTGCTTTGAGCTTCTGCTTCACAGAAAGGCCTTAACTTCTGGTCTGCTCTTGCAGTTCAGAAGGGATCTCGAGTAATTTTCTTCTCCCAATTCTCTTTCAAGTACACAGCCCCAAACTGCTGACTTCCCATGTGTTTGTTCAGTAGAACCACTTAACCTCTCAACCAAGTTTTAGTCAGAGCTTTTAGGGGCAGCGTGATCAAGACTACGCTCAGACTAAATAGTGACATAACTGACGCTTTTGTTCCTTTGTACTCTTAGAGGTTTCTGTTTGATCGTGTTGAGCAGAGGCGTTGCACTGTGGAAGCATGCACGTGCCTCTTCCACGTGTTGATGCTGTAAAGTGTTTGGGAGCTGCTAGTTTGATGGAGTAACCCGTGCAAACTCCCTTTCTGGAGAGAAATTCACCTTAAGTGGCTGCTCTGAAGTTCCTAACACCAGAAGTACTGATAAGACGAAACTTCATTTGCAGATCGAATCTTGGTAACAACACTGAAAACTTCTGAACTTAACTGGTGCAGGTAGAATTGTAGTCTGATGGAAATGAAGGTCTTATCCTACCCAATTAATGTGCATGTCTAGTTTCTTTTTCTAAGGTGGGATGCTTCATCTTTCTGAAAGATGAAGTTAGCAGCTTGTCCATTGAAGCTTGTAGGAGACAGACTTGTGGGAGGTGACATCCTTTGAAGGAGCTTCCATGTTAATTAAATCTGCTAGGTGTCTTAATCGTACTTAATATCTTCTGTACTGGATAGCTACAAACCAGGCCATTCTACCAGTTCCTGATCACCTCAGATGCCTTTTAAAGAGAGTCTGCTTCTGACACTGCAAGTGGTGTTCAGTGCAATTGCAAGCGATCAGTCCCACAAAGCTCATTGCTCTGGTACTGTCCTGGATAGGACAGTCTAGATGCTTCATCTTCTTGTCCCAGGACCTTGCATCCACCTCTTTCAGTGGGCTGAGATGGTGGCACCACAGCTGAAGCGGCGCTCTCCCTACTATTAGCCAGACTAAAGCTCTGAAGAACCTCAGTTAAGTGCCTGAGGCTTAGCTTATTACAAGAATTACCTGTTCTGCCCAATGTGCTAAGTAACACGTGTGACCAGCCAGCTGGATGTGCCTCAGCTGTGCATGGAAAGAAGGATAACTGAGTGTTCTGGAATCTGTGAATGAGAGTATTGAAAATGCCAACCAATATGCGTGTCCTCTGTGTGTTAGAGTAGGTGCTCAGTTTTGTTAGTGTTGGGTGGCTGGTTTTTTTAACCAGTGGGTGTTACAGGGGGTGTGGAGGGTAAGTGAAATAAATCTCTACTTGACGTGTGGAGAGTGAAATGAATTTCTACTGAGGTGCATCTTGGAGAATGTATAAGCAACTGCTCAAGTTAAGTGAACTCACTTTATTTTTGTACTAGGGCAAATGGGTTTGCCTCTGAAGGAAGCAAAACGTGTTATCTTCCCTCTTTGTCTTAAAAAATAGTGTTTGGCTTTTTAAATAAGTCTTTACACTGCCTAGATAGCTGCTTGCAATTAACTTAGCTAATTCTACACATTCAGGAGCCTGTGACCTGATGTTAGTGTCCTATTTAATGCACAGTTAACTGTGGTAGTGGGATGTTTGTTCTTTCCACTATACAAAACAACATTTCTCCAATAAATGATTACTACCTAATGTAAAGGCCAGCCAGAATGAGAATCACAGAATCACAGCTTTCCTTAGACCCTCTTTATCACTAAGTTGTTACAAGATAAGCTAAATGAGTTTAATTGTGCTTCCCTCACGCTGTCTGCTCCACTGACAAAGGTGATCATTAGTGTAGTACAGTCCCACCATTCCTGCCTCTTGCTGTTTGTTGTAGAGCTTCAAAACATAGCTCAGGGAACCTTGAAAAGCCATTTTTTGGGGTCTTTTCACATAAAATGGGAGTAGGGTGACATTTTTTTGTGGCAACCTATTCATTCTTCCTACTTCTGAATGTGCTGGGTATATGAAAAGATTTTAAAGAACAAAACAGAGGGGAAGATACCTACAACTGAACGAGAGAGCCGGAGCAATATAGAAAGTGAAATTGTGTCAGCAAGAGTCTGCATCGCACATGCCTTGAATCCAGGAAGGGAACTGGAGTGGGTGTACACAAAAGAAATCAAAATTAAATGTAACTGTTATTTATGGCTTTATTTCTTGTTTGTTTTTAGAGATGGTGGAGCCAGGACAAGATCTGTTGCTTGCTGCTTTGAGTGAGAGCGGAATCAGTCCCAATGATCTCTTTGATATTGAGTCTCCGGATGTGGTTCTTGCAAATCCAACACCTACTCCAGCTGTTCAGCAGGTTAAAACAAGGATATGTTGGTTAAAGGACATAACAGCTTGCAACTGATGTCTTTATGGAGGGAGATGTAGTGTTCAGTGCAAGTGGTTAAAAGAATGTGGAGTTTTCATCGTTTTCTTGCACTGTAGTACTGAGATTGGAAAATTACTGGCTAATTCTAAACTCTTATACAGAAAAAAGCAATCTGAAACACAGTGTTTAGATCAATATAAACAAATAAACTTCTGGACTCTAGATGGGGGCAAGCTGACATGTATCCGTGGAGAACTCTAACAATAGCTGGAGTCTAGCTGCTCTCCTGTAAAACACACAAGAAGTAGCATGAGTGTGTTTAAGCTCCACGGTGACGTTCCATCTGCAAGGACATAACTGTTTCAGACGCAGACTGGCAGCAGTAGTCCACTGACCAGTGACATCACCAAACTAATTATGTTTTCATCACAGTCAACTAACCAAATGTCTTTTGAATGTGAAAACAGCTACTTGATGATCTTTATTTCCATGAAACAGCCATTAATGAGCACAGTTAAGGACATCCCTGTTAATTTCAGTATTGTGGGTGGATAGTTAACCTTAAGGGTTTTTCCCTGCTCATGTGAGCTTTTCCTGATGTTCACCTTTTCTTTCCTCTGCAGTCAGTGCCACTTAGTGCGTTAGAACTCGGCTTGGAGACTGAAGCCACAGCTGCTGTGAAACAAGAGCCAGAGACTGTATCAACTCCAGCCTTATTAAATGTTCGGGTAAGAACTGGCACTTCAGGGGTTTCTCTGTTGTGGTGGGCTAATCTTGGCTGAGCACCAGGTGCCCACTAAGCTGCTCTCACTCCCCCTCCCCAGCTGGATGGGAGAAGGAAAAAATATGGCAGAAGGGTTGTGGGTCAAGATAAGGACAGGGAGATGAGCAATTACCATCACAGGCAAAACAGACAACTTGTGGAAATTAATTTACTGCCAGTTAACAATGGAGTAGATAACAAGACGTAAGAACAAATCTAGAAACATCTGCTTCCAGCACAGCAAGCTCCTGGCTTCATTATATGGCTTTTCTTCTTTCTTAAGCTCTTCCTCTGCTCCAGCAGCTCCTTCACAAACATTCCCAGCCTGAGTTCATCCCATGGGGGGCAGTTTCCAGAAACCGCTTCAGCATGGGTCGCCCACATGGTCTCAAAGCTGTGTTTCTCTCACGCATTCCTCTCTCCCAGTTGCTGATTGCACAGCAGTGTTTACCCCTATTAAACGTGTTACTACAAAGGAAATACCAATATCATCGATTGGCTCAGGCCTGGCCAGCAGCAGCTCTGTCTTTGTGGCTGAGTGGAACTGTCCGTATCAGATCTGGGGGAAGCTTCTGGCATCTTCTAGCAGCCACTCCTGTTTCTCCCCCTGCTACTGAACTTTGCCACGTAAACCACACGTAACAAAGCATGGGGACTGTGAAGTGCTGCTTGGCCATCGCCTTGGCTCTGCTTGTACAGAGGTTGTGAAGGCAAACTGTGGGCTGATACAATTTCTATAACAAGGAAAACAGAGGAGGGCACAGCAGAAAAAAAGTTGAGGCGTCCCCTGTATGCAAATTCTGGGGATGGGGAGGTTGTGTAAACTTGTCTTTCACACCTGAACTCTTTGCCACCTTGCCTAGCCGCAGGTCATTCCGAGCACCGTTGTCTGGTGGCTGCGCCTGAAATGAGACTACAAGAAGCAGAGCTTCAGGAAAGTGGATGTAGTGCAGTGCCTTGGAAAAAGGCTGCACTGAGTAATCCAAACTGTTTACTCTGGGAATTGTACAGCCAGTTAATAAACTCAAAATTCCCTTCAGCTCAATGTTGCTATGCCAGCAGTAGTCAGTTTTGTGTCTAGGTGATTAATCCTTAGTTCTGTATTGGCATTTCCCTTCTCTTCCCTTAAAACACAAAAACCTTTCAAAACCACTTGTGTATTGATAGGTGGACACTTCTTGCTCAGGCTGTTGTAGGACAAGGGGCAACAGGTGTAAGCTGGAACATAGGAGGAACTTCTTTACAATGAGGGTGACAGAGCACCAGTGGGCTGCCCAAGGGGGTCGTGGAGTCTCCTCTAGAGACATTTAGAAACCACTTGGCCATGTTTCTGTGCATGATCCTGCTGTGGCAGGGAGGTTGGACTAGATGACCTTTTGAGGTCCCTTCCAACCATTCTGTGATCTCTTATGACAACAGCCTTAAAAAAACCAAACAGATGATTTCTGTGCTCTAGGTGAAAGATTATAATAAAATCTGCCTTTTTTTCTGGCTTCTGAAAGTTGTTCTTTGTTTTTAGCAACCACCGTCCACCACAACTTTTGTGCTGAATCAAATAAATCAGCTTCCAACTTTGGGGACTACAATAGTGATGACAAAAACAACACCTGTTACGACAACGAGGCAGACTATCACCGTAGCCAAAATCATTCAGACCAGCACGACGACTCGACCCTCGGTGGCAGCACCAGCAGTACGCAACGCCTTGACCACTGCACCTTCAAAGGACCAGATTCAGCTGAAAGATCTGCTAAAGAACAATAGTCTTAATGAACTCATGAAACTGAAGCCACCTCCTAACATTGCCCAACCAGTAGCAACAGCAGCAAGTGAGTTTTGTTCTTTCCTCGTAACTACAGTGTTTTAGGCAAACAGTGAAGTAATGTCTTGTGAAGAACTTTGCCCATCTTGTAATGTCTTGTATCGATGAGTGTCAACGTGAAATGAAATGGTCCAGAAAACCTGATAAATTCTATTCTCACCCTAATGGTGTTAGATTTCAGGGAGAAGTAATACAAAATAAGAGGCTTTTAATAAATTAAGCTCTCAATTTGCTGCAAGGAATGAGAAAAAGGTCGTATTAGATTGCAGCTGGCAAATTGGTAAAGTGAATTAATGAAAGTTACTGAAGGAGATTTAGCTGTTGAGGCTGAACCTGCATCAGTTTCTGCTCCAGTATATACTTCTGTGGAAGAAGTACAGAGAAATTAAGTCTGGGGGGGGGGGAGTTGTGCATTGTGCAAGGGAGATTTTTAGGGCATGCTAGTACATGGATCTGTTGGGTGGGTATAGAGGAGGCCACAGCAGCAATCACAGGGCTGCAGCACCACTGCCCAGAGATGCAGTTTTTACACTGGGGATGGTGAGGCATGGGCACAGGTTGCCCACAGACAGGTAGATGCCTCATCCTTGGTAGATGCTTCATCCCTCGACACATTTTTCATCAGGTTGGAGAGGGTCTGAGTAACCTGGAGATGTCCCTGTGCACTGCAGGGGGTTGGACTAGATGGCCTGTTTCAACCTAAACCATTCTATGTATGGTAGGGTCTGTATTGGATCCTTCTGTAAAGGGTCTAATGAGAGAGAGAGAAATCTCTGGTTTTGGGAGGCATCAGATTTGTCACTTAAAAACCTAAGTCCTATGAACTTTCTCTTTGATTCCATGTTGTAGTAACTTAAGTGCCCCAGGTATTCTGTTACCACAGTCCAAGATGCTCACGTTGTGGTTCCTTGCCTAATCTTTCCCCATGTGTTATTCCTGATGTGATCATAACCACATTTCTCACGTGGCCAGCTGAAAATAAGGGAAAAGCTGCGTGTGTGTGGTTCTTCCAGGTTAGTCTGCTTTCAGCACAAGTTTAATGTCAGACTAATTGAGTTTGAAAATGCCTCCTTAACTGGTTTGGGCTTTTTTTAAAGGGACACAGTGGTTGTTTTCTGGATCAGTATATTTTCATTGTCTCTGAAACAAGACTTTGGTTTTTATAGGCTTGGTTGGAAGTAACCTATTTTTTCTTATGCAGGTAGAGTGAGCAATAAATGAAGCTGCCTGTTAGGACTGAAACAAAAAGAATGTGCCTCCTTGCTTCATGCCTTTCTGTTACAAAGTGGCTGACAAAGTGAAGTCGAGACAGCAGCTGAAGTTGGGGCAGAAGGGGTAAAGGAGTCAGGAAGAGGCAGGGGAAAAGGTTTTATACCCTAAATGACAGTGGGACATAAGTGCTGGGTAACATCAGTAAACAGCTGCTGAAGTGACACAGTTGAAGCTACAGCTTCTGTACGAAGTGTAAAGGAGACCTGCAGCTTCTGGATTAGCATCTGTGTGCTTACATTTCTGGATCCTTGTGCTTACAAAAAAAACCTCACAAACATGCAGCAAATTCAAGGGCAGAGAAGCTATTGGAAGGAAACATGGTCTTTTACAATTCAAGCAGCAGGAGTCGTGGATCAGAAGATACTAAGAAGTTAAAATTGTGTGATCTCCTTGAGGAAAATTTCATTTGTGCAGTTGTCTTCATTGTTTTTCAGGGGCAATTATGCTAAATTTATGACAGGCATTGACTGTGTGCATGGCAGAGGCTTGACAGCTGCTTTCAGTGTCTTAGGTCTGTGCTTGTGCAAGACATTTCTGGTTCTGTACTGAGCCCTATTGTCACTTGCTTCTGAATGTGACTGAGGACTGGAAAGTTAATTAATTGTCCTCTTGTGACATCCTGTTGCAAACAGTTGAGTCAAAAGCATTGACTTTCTGTTTTACAGAAGTAACTGTAGTTTCTCCTAAGGTGGTAAATGCTGTCAGACCAGGTAAGTTCACTTCTTTTGGAACACTGGGCTTTCTGGTTCGTTGTTAAACTCGAAATACTCCAGCTTGTGAGCTCTTCTGAACACTGTGTACAGATTTGGTAAAGGTCCAAAATACTTCAGGTGTTTTTGAGTAGGGAAACAATACACAGCTGTGCTAGGTGTGGTGGTTTCGCATGATGAAGTAACAGCATTTAACTTCTTCAGAGACTTCTTAATCTGGACCAAAACACTGGTTTCATTCTGTGCTGCTGGACACTTCAGAATTCTCTTCCTGCTTGTTTTTAGACAGTGATGTTGAGTTGGTATTTGGAGGGAATTCCTGTAAAATACAACTTCTCTTTTGTAGCTGATCTAAGCAATGGTGCGGTGAAGAAGGAGGCTTCCACAAAAGAAGTAGCAAGAATATGGATAAATGATATTAAAATGAGAAGCTTTTCGCCTACGATGGTAAGTGGGCACAAAGGGTTAATTCCCACGTATGGTTTATTGGCCACCAACACCTAGGAGTAGTGTCAGTAGTTACTCATCTCTGCCTTTTGTGTGGTAGAACTATCCAGTGCATCTGCTTGTTGAAAAGGTCAGTGTCTCTGCTGGATGAATACTTGGTTAGATGACTAAAGCTAACAGCTGTGTGGAGCTGACCACCTCTGTGGTAAAGGAGAGCTTCAGGAAATGACCAACCTTAACAGAACCTCCGTGTGGGCAGACAAGGGGGTGTGTTCTGTCTCAACCTGATCATCATATCAGCTTTCATTTTCTTTTTAAATACCCCAGTTGTATAACTAGCAGCGAAGGAGCTAGAGGAGTTTAGCTTAGCGTGCTTGACCATCTGGATTTTAAGATGTAAATTGAGTACCACTCAATTTTCTAATTTAATAAAAAATATGTTCTGATGCAGTAATCAGTTGAATTTCAGCATCTTCACTGACAGAGATGTGACGAGCACTGCTCCCTGGCAACTGGCATACAGAGGATTTTTTTTCTAATGACTTCTGTAACATTTGGTATTATATTAGTGATTCTGGAAGATCTTTCATTTGTCATCTAGTGAGTTCTTTGAATTTATTAACTTATTTCCATTGGGTGAGAACAGTCAAAAATGGATGTTAGGCTTCAGAGAATTCTGGATAGAACTGGGACTTTTGTAACACTTCCCTGAAGTTGTAAAATTGCATCCTGAATGTGAAACTGCCTGGAAGTACTTGGAAGCTGGGTTTGGCTGTTAACTGTTGTTTTCAAGGCAGTGTTCTTTAAGTCATAGTTTGTATTTAATGTACTCGTGAGAAGTGTTTCCTTTTCAGCTCTACTTCTGTGAGTTTGGAGAACTTGGAGGATTGGACTAGATGATCTTTTGAGGTCCCTTCTGATCCCAAATGATTCTATGAGAGGGAAAGTCTGATGAGGGGCTGAGGGAGCTGGGGGTGTTTAGCCTGGAGGAGACATGGGGGGACCTTCTGTCTCTCTACAGCTGTAGTCAGGTGGAGGCCAGGCTCTTCTCCCAGACAACTGTTGACAGGATGAGAGGAGAGCGCTTGAAGCTGCCAGGGGAGGGTTATGTTGGATGTTAGGAAGCCCTTCCTCAGGCAAAGGGTGATCAGAGCCTGGAATAGACTCCCCGGGGCAGTGGCGGAGTCCCCATCCGCAGAGCTCTTTAAGAAAAGACTTGATGTGGCTCTTAGTGCCCTGGTCTAGGTGATTGTGGTGCTGTTAGGTCACGGGCTGGGCTTTGTGATCTTAGAGATCTTTTCCAGCCTCAATAATTCTGAATCTCCTTGCAAAGGAGATCAACTTCCCTGACTTTGGCTTTGAAGGGTTGTTCAGACTGTAAGAAATCTACATTTCTATAGTTTTTTCCCAGCTGCTCACCGCTTCATCTGGTTACCCATGCCAAAATGTTCAAGTGCAGGTTTACACTCACTTAATTTCTCAATGTTCATTTCCAGGATGTAAGTGTTGACAAAGTGCTGTTTGACTAATAGGGGTATTTCTCCACTCTAGAAAGTGCCAGCAGTAAAAGAGGAGGAGGAACCTGAGGAAGAAGATGAAGAAGAAATGGGCCACGCGGAAACCTACGCTGAATATATGCCAATAAAACGTGAGACCTGATGCTCTGTTACCTCATAAGGCTGAAGGGCTGATTTGTTATTTAGTCTTAAGTGGTTACTAACATCAAAAACCAGACAGGTTACTAAAAGAGACCTGAATTTGTGGTGGGTTTTCCTAGGAAATCTCTCTTCTACAGTGTTTATTTCAGGGAGATACAGAGTTGTGGGGTTTTATTTTAATAGGGATTGAATGTTGTACCTCTGAGCAGTTCTTGTTTCAGAAATATGGGTGATAAACAAGATCAGGCTTTTTTCACCTGTTTTAAGAGCTTTTTGCCTCAGCAGAGGAAGTTTTGTAGATGGATTAAGTAGTTAACTGCCACATGTAAGAACCTAGCTTGAGCCTTTTGGTTCAAAAACTACCCTAAACATTCTTCCTGCAGTGTGACTTGTTGGTGTCTTGCAAAAAGAACTAATATTTACTGCTGTTAATTGCCTTCACTTTTCTCTTTATTGTAGTTGGTGACAAAGCTGTTACCTTGTTTTGTAGGTGCATTACTGAGCTGCTTAAAGCAGGGCAAAACATTTTGCTTGGAGTTTGCAGCTGAAAGGGTTTTTATTGTCACTGAGATCTGTCAACAATTAAACTGTGTCTGGTCTAAATCTTCTCTGAAACTGCTTAAAAACAACTCTATATAAAGAGTGAGAAGAATGTTGCTTTTGTGGTTCTGGCATCTTGAGGCTGCCTCTGCCCTTTCTGGGAAGGCAAGGCCCAGAACCACTGAAATGAAAGAAAACTCTCATTTTCTATGAACTGAATTTATCTGGTATCATAAAGATTATCTCTCGAAGATGGAGAGGAGAAAGTAAGTCAAGACTGCAGTTACAAGAGTTGGGTTTAATCTTTTCCTAGATGTGTGATGCAGTTTGTACTGCTGCAATGAAACATTCCTGAGTTCAGCTTTTGCAGTGGATGATTGTAAATTGTATTGGGAAATACAATGAGCTCTCCTGCAGCAACAGAACTGTGTTATGCTTTTATTTTTCTCCCTCTCCTACCAGTAAAAATTGGCCTACGTCATCCTGACCCAGTAGTGGAAACCAGCTCGTTATCCAGCGTGACTCCTCCCGACGTGTGGTACCAGACATCAATATCAGAAGAAACAATTGATAGTGGCTGGTTGTCGGCTTTGCAGCTTGAAGCGATCACTTACGCAGCCCAGGTACGCTCGGTGCTAGCAGAGCTTAAAAGCTAATGTGGAACTGGAGAAAGAACTGCTACCTGATGAGTGAGCACAGCTGTGTCAGTTCTGCAGGGAGATGAAGTAACAAGAGCGTAAAGGTTTGGCTTGTATTAGAAGGTGGCAGGTGAGCTTTAGCTCTGATAAACATGAAGTAATACACCTAGCAAAGCTTTGTGTAAACCGCATCCACGATGTCCATCTCAGACTGTCTCAAATGAGAAGGACACCTTAGTCAGTATTTTTATGTCTCTGAATTAACTTCATGGATGTATTAGCAGCAGACTGAGAAAGCCAGTGTTGTTCAGGAAGGGTGTAGAGAGCCAGCCTGGGCTGTGTGCTAACCTTCAGTGGACCCATGTTGAGTGTAGTGGCTGTTGGGGAGGAAGGTGAAGTTAGAGGATAACTAAGATGGTCACAGGAGGGAAGAAGTTGCCTTGTGAAGAGTATAACAAGGGTGGGACACCTCGGGCTGGAGAGGAGAACAACAGAGGGGAATGAAGTCAAGATTGACTTAAAAAGACAGTGCCACAGAGTAAGAACAAAGCAGAAACTAATAGGTCAGTTTAAAGCAGATAGAAAAATACTCCTTTACGCAGGCTATGCATGTCTGGGTCTGACTGCTCTCATGGAATCACAGTAATGATAAGGCTGGAAAAGAGCTTAAAGATCATCCAGTCCAACCTAAATCCAAATAAACCAATTAAACCTAACATTTAGCATCTACATCATGCCACTCAGCACATCAATGTCGCATTAAAAAACACTTGGTCTGGTAGCAGGCACTAAAAGATACAGACATATACAGCAATTCCAGCTTCTGAGGGAAGAAGGGGGAGAAGGGATCACTTAAAGCAGTCAGGCACGTATGCTTTCCCACCTAAAATCCCCTCTTCCTACTGTCAGGAGGTTGCCTGGCTGGGTGGACCGTTGGTCTCATCCAGTGGATGTTTCTTATGTTTGCTCACTTGTGACAATCGGCAGCGATGTGTTCTGGAGAATGGGTACAAGCTTTTTGTTCTTTCTCCTACAGCAACATGAAACATTCCTGCCCAATGGAGACAGAGCTGGATTCTTGATAGGGGATGGTGCTGGTGTAGGAAAAGGAAGGACCATAGCTGGAATAATCTATGAAAATTACTTGTTAGGCAGAAAAAGAGCAGTCTGGTAAGTGTGCCAGAATTCCACAGCGCAGACACTACAGTGACTGTAGTACTTAAACTCGATGTAAACTGTCTTCTGACAAATGTCGTAGCAACTGCTTTGTGAACTTGTGCTGTGACTCACAGAATGTACTTGGTTTGTTTTGTATCTTCAGGTTTAGCGTGTCAAACGATCTGAAATACGATGCCGAAAGAGACTTGAGAGATATCGGAGCAAAAAACATACTGGTTCACTCACTGAACAAGGTGTGGAAACTTATTTACTAGGTACAGTTGAGGCAAGCCTTTAGGTACGCCTGTGTGACAAGTCGTGCGTGTTGACTGGTTTTTGAGCCAGAAAGTACTAATCTCACTAAGTTTTGCTGTCTAGGACTTGTTTGACAGGCCTTAGTCTTGGGAAGAACCGCACGGTGCTTTCAAGTTCCTGCGAACAGGCCCCTTGTAGGATTAAGCCTTAGCATGTCATTTTCAAAAGCACTACTGACACTACTAGTAGGATGTCTTCTAGAAGTTAAAATACTCTCTACATCTTTTAGACTTTAGCGTTTGAATTATTTTCTTTGTCCCCCCTACATAAGTGTTTTGTCTTTAATACTTGAGTAACAGAATTCCTTAGGAATTCATTACAGCAGCGGTAACGTGTGCAGTTATTTTTGGAGGCTGCTCAGGATTAGCCATTTGCATAAATTCTGATTACTGAACTTTAAAGATTTATTTAAAATGAATATTTTTGCTTTGTCAAGTCGTAATTCCTAAAATAAAGCTTCAGAAATGGTAGCAGCTACAAATACACTTGACCTATTCGATCCAAGGGAAGAAGTCAAACTCAAATGCTAATTGTATTTAAGGAAACCACAGTCAGAACCCTTTTGAGGCCTCATATCTAGTTGTTAAGAATAAGGTTCTCTGTAAACCCCCAACCATGTTGTCCCAGCTATGCCCTCATAGTGATGTAGGGATACTGGTGGCTCAGAGAGAGAGACCCACCAGCTGGTGGGTAGGTTTGAGGAGGAATCTCTTGAATAACGTGTAATTTTTCCTCTTTATTGCAGTTCAAGTATGGAAAAATTTCTTCCAAACATAATGGAAGTGTGAAGAAAGGTGTCATCTTTGCTACCTATTCTTCTCTGATTGGTGAAAGTCAGTCTGGTGGGAAATACAAAACCAGATTAAAGCAGCTTCTTCACTGGTGTGGCGAAGACTTTGATGGAGTTGTATCCTTTACCTGGGGTTCAGTTGGTTGTAACCAAATTGTTAGGAGGAAAGGCTGAGGGAGCTGGGTCTCTTTAGCTTGAAAAAAAGGAGACTGAGGGGTAACCTCATTAATGTTGAGTAACCTCATTAATGTTGATAAATATGTGAAGGGTGGGTGTCAGGAGGATGGAGCCAGGCTCTGCTCAGTGTCATCTAATGATAGGACCAAGGGGCAATGGGTGTGAGCTGGAACAGAGGAGGTTCTGCATCAGAGAAGAAACTTCTTCCTAGTGGGGATGACAGAGCCCTGGAAGGGGCTGCCTGGTGGAGTTGTGGAATCTCCTTCTCTGGAGACATTTAAAACCCACCTGGCCATGTTCCTGTGCAGCTGGATCTAGGTGACGCTGCTAGGTGGCGGAGGGATTGGACTGGATGGTCTTTCAAGGTCCCTTCCAATCTGTAATGTTCTGTGATGAAGCTTCCATCTTTAAAGGCAATCTTTCATTCTTACTTGCTGATATTTTTAGTTACTGATGGTAAAACTGGTGGTAACTTCTAGTTACTGGTTTTTCCTGACTAATCAGTGGTGTGTGTGCTCTGACATTACACTTGGAGTTTTACAAACTTTGCACCAGATCTACTACCATTGTGTTGTTGCCACTTAACTCTGCTGCAGGAGCAAGGCTTCTGCTCTTGTGCCACATAAAATCAAAACACTGGTTAAGAATCTTCAGTGGGCACTCAGATTCCCTTCAGTGACTTCTTGTATTGACAACACTTTAAGAACTCGGGTGCTGGTCCTCTTGATTACTTAGAGCTTAATGCTTTTAGTAAAAAAGGTAACAATAGTTTTTCTGGTTTTACATTCTAGTGCTCTTTAATTAGGATTTTGTCTTATTTTTAGAATGGAGGAGTTTTCCTTAACTAGAGTTCAGATTGTATTTGATGAGTGTCATAAAGCTAAGAATCTGTGTCCTGTTGGATCCTCAAAACCAACAAAAACAGGTCTGGCTGTGTTGGAACTTCAGAACAAACTTCCAAAAGCCAGGGTTGTTTATGCCAGTGCCACAGGTACGTGCTCCTTGGTTGGCATGCCGTGTCTTTGTGTGTTTGTGTTGGCACTGGTACCGACTGCTTTCTTCTCCTAGGTGCATCCGAGCCAAGGAACATGGCATACATGAACCGTCTGGGAATATGGGGTGAAGGAACTCCTTTTAGGGAATTCAGCGACTTCATTCAGGCCGTGGAACGAAGGTAACGTTCTGAAGGACTACAGTGAGGATTCATGTGGTTGTGCTTTGCGTTTCCTTTTGTCTTCACTCATTCATAGTCCTCTGTAAACTTGTCCCGTCACACTAAGAACTGTCTGCCTTCAGCTTCTAAATTTAGCAGACATGGAATTTATTTTACATGGTGAGAAATGGGTTTTAAGAGCTTTGGGAGCCTGGTGGGAAAAGAGCTCTCTTAAAATGTGTTATGAATTGAAGATAGTTTGCTGCTCATCACGGATGTACAGAGCGTGCTCAGTATAGTTTGATGTCTCACTACATGCAGAAGCCTTCTAATGTTTATGCATTCAGCTTAGGCAGTTGAACAGGAAAGAAATCTTGTGCATTCTGGTACAAGAACCCAGCTCACAAAAATTCTGTGTGCCATTGCCTAGCTACTTCTTCTTTCAGAACTTGCTATAAAAAAGCTAAATATGAGAGGTCAGTGAGAAACGCTGCTGCTGCCTCCTTTGGTAGCTGAGCATCTTAATGTGCTACGTGTTGCCTGCTTAAAAAGATTGAAGACCTCTTCAGAATGCTGCAGAGGGGCTGGTTTGCATCGCCTTGCATACCATCTACATGATGCATGGCTTTTCTACACCGTGCCGGTGTGGTCTCCACTTCATTACCAAGTGTGTATCAAGTGAACAGTAGTGACATAACAGGCTTGTGAGTAGGTTACACCTGCAGTTGACTCCTGTGCTCTCCAGGAATGGCTGAAGATGTGGTGCCTGTTGAAGTTACCTAGTAGTCTAATGATCTTCATGTCACCATAAGCCTGAGTAGCTTAATGCAGTGTGTGTTGGCTGTTTTAAATCTTCAGTGAGTTCGTGATACTGCAGCGCAAGACTTTCTTACACGTTTGGATCAACTCCATTACCCAAGTCATAGTTGGTAAAGAACTGTCCCAAAAATGCACATGCAGGGTCATTTGAGGGGGAGAGGAATTATTGGAGTGTTTGTACCTCTTGGGAAACACTTTAGTGCTCTGGAAGCAGGGGTATAGTCTTACATGAAGACTAAATTTCAAGACACACACCCCCCCCCCAATCAAATGTGTTTAACAAAACACTACTAAAGATTTTGAGAACATACTCGTTCACATCTGTGACCATGCTCTTGTCTTCTAAAACACTTCAGGTTGCTCTTTGGGGCTTTGTTAAAAAAACAAATTCACGCTCTTAAATTCTAATATTGACTTAATTCTGTGTCTTTATTTTAGAGGTGTCGGTGCCATGGAGATAGTTGCTATGGATATGAAGCTGAGAGGAATGTACATAGCAAGACAGTTGAGTTTTTCAGGTGTAACTTTCAAGATTGATGAAGTTCTGCTTTCACAGGAGTATGTGAAAATGTACAATAAATCTGTGAAACTGGTAAGAACACCTTTTTCCCTCCTGTCTAAGAGTTCTGAGAGGTAGAAGTCGCTTGTTTTATCCTTGAATGTTCCTCAAATAGCCTGTCCAGAGACAGGAACTGGCATGCTTTTCTCTCATCTTACTGTAGAGATTGCTCCTTTTAAGATTTTAAGTCACCTGGATCTGTTGGAGTCACTTGGATGTGGTGTTGGGGGATCTGGTTTAGGGGTGAACTTGTAGGGTAGGGTTGATGCTTGGGCTCGATAATCCCAACAGTCTTTTCCAACTTGAATGAGTCTATGATTTAGCTATAACTCTTAATTTTTGAGTCCTTAAAAGCTGAATTTTTGTCTAGATCTGAGAGATCCACTGCCTTCTAGAACCACTTGAGACCTTGGTACTTGTTGCGTAAGACAAAGCTGTTCACCTGCTGGTTGTATTTCAGTGCCTTAGTCTTCCTCTAGGCAACAGAGCTGAGAACAAGACGTGAGACAGGCTGCAGGAGCTCGGTGTAGAGTGGTGCTTGTGTTACACAGTGCAGAGCATGGGTCCAGTAACACAGCAGATACAATCTAAAGCATCAAAGTTGTCGTTTCATTCATTCACCCGCTGGTTATCTTCACATTGTTCTTCATTCTTTTGTCCCTATGCTCAGCCAAGTATCTTTCTCCAGAGCACACGTTCTGCCTCTGCATTACCACTCAGCTACTAGATAAAAATCATTACTGCTTGGACATAGATTAGAAGGATCAGTCTTTACTTGAAGAGGTGCTTAAGCACCAGTAGTGTCAATTTATCTTGGGTGGGAGGTATAACACCAGCTTTAAAACAGCACCTCAGCTCGTGTCTGAAGCTTACTTTGCCTCATCTAGAAACAATCGGTATAACAACGTGCAGGACCCAAGGCAGTGGGGTTTTTATCTTCTTGGGATCTTGCTTTGTTCTTCGTTCAGGGTGGGGTTCTCTGCTTCGTTAACCTGAACGGTATTAAGGGAGAAGCTTCGTAGTTGTTTGCGCTAGCAGTCATGTAAATGTGTCTGCCCTTTGTCGTGAGGGTGATCACAATCACCAGCTGAATTTACTAGGCCACAGCTATTTTCATTCCTTGAGTTGGTTGAGTTTCTTTGACTTCCAGTCCCAAGGTTAAAATCCCATCGTTGCTTGAGTGTTGTGTAGCCTTGAGATGTGACGAGTAAAGCAATTGCCGCTCTCTCCTTCAGTGGGTGAGCGCTAGAGAGAGATTTCAGCAAGCGGCCGACCTGATCGACGCGGAGCAACGCATGAAGAAGTCTATGTGGGGTCAGTTTTGGTCAGCTCATCAGAGGTTCTTCAAGTACCTGTGCATAGCATCTAAAGTGAAGAGAGTGGTGCAGCTAGCGCGGGAGGAGATCAAGAATGGGAAGGTAAGTTGATAGAGATGTAATTAACTAAATGTATTTAAAAATAGAACCCATCACACCGCCACACTTTTGGTGTTTCTTGTGACACCAATGTTTTCAGGCTTAGCAGTGGCCTGGGTTTGTGCTTCAAGGTACTGAAGCTAATGAGCAGAACAGGAAATCTCCCAGTCAGTCAGTCTTAGTGAGGGTGTATTCTTTGTATTCCTTTGCCCTTTAGTGCGTTGTGATCGGCCTGCAGTCGACAGGAGAAGCAAGAACGTTGGAAGCTTTGGAGGAAGGCGGTGGTGAACTGAATGACTTTGTCTCTACTGCAAAGTAAGATGAAGTTGGTTAGATCTGTCCTTCACCAACTAACCTTTATGTAGGCATTTGTCCTTGTGTGTGTAAAACATGCCTCAGTGCAGAGAGCTGGGGGTCCTTCAGCGCTTTCCTGTTGCTGCCTGGACATGAAGTCTGACAGCGCTGCTCAGGTGAACTGTTGGTTCTTCTGGCACTCTGATGTCTTTGGTGTCCGCATGCTGGGAGGAGGGGAAGGTTTGCCAAGTTATAGTTGGGACTTCCCTCTTCTATCAGATAAGCCAGGTCCAATCTTGAGACTACCTTGCTGAAGGTCTTGCTAAATGGAGTGAATCTATCACTTAAACTCTGAGCAATAAGGAAGTAGTAGGATTAATGCCACCTGATAGCAAAGCCAAAGTGAAGTTATAAGTAACAGCACTGTAAAGTAATAGCATTGTAAAGCAATTGTCTCCTGCTTTTAAGAAGGTGACAAATGCACTAAAACAGGTAAGAATAACACTGAGTGCTCGTGGAACAGCTCTCACAAGCAAGGAATAACTTCAGAGGAGTCAAGCAGCTGAAATGTTATCAGTGTCTGCTTTAAATAAATGCAAATGTGACTGAGGTTCCCTTTTTTCTTTAAACAGAGGAGTGTTCCAGTCTCTTATTGAAAAGCACTTTCCAGCTCCTGACAGGAAGAAGCTGTTTAGCTTGTTGGGGATTGACTTGACTGCTCAAAGTAATAACAATTCACCCCGAGACAGCCCTTGCAAGGAGAACAAGATAAAGAAACGGAAAGGTACTGCTGAAGTTCTTAGGCTAATGCTGCAGTGAAGTGGCAGTTTCAGAGCTGCCTAAGCGTGACCCCGAAGAAAAACCGGCACGTAAATATCAGTGCAGTTACTCACAGAAGAGCCTGTGTTGTAGCCTCCAAGACTTGTTAGACATTTCCAGTAACAAGCTTTAGAACTGCTGCTGAGGCAGTGTAAGCTGTACATCCTCATTTCCCTAGTTTGTTCAAAATTGGGTTCATTTAGTAGGGGATTGTCTCTCAAAATGCTTTGCACGTGTCAGACAACTACCTGATCCGGTCGTGCTTTTTCTTGAGGCTCAGTACAAAGAAGCCTAATATCCCCCCACCCCTTCCCCAAGTGATTATATTTTTACTCAAAAGTGTGAGAGGTTCTGGTTTTAGAAGCTGAATGTTTCTCTAGTTTGTATGCTGTGGTGATCAAACAAACCTCACAAGTAGACTGAGGTCTGAATGAACTTGTTTCTTCTTCTGCGGTGGTGGAATTAGGTGAAGAAATAAGCAGAGAAGCCAAAAAAGCTCGCAAAGCAGGCGGCCTCGCAGGCAGCAGCTCTGATGAGAGCGAGAGCGAGTCTGATGCTTCAGACAACGAAGAAAGTGACAACGAGAGCTCCAAGTTTTTGAGTTCTGGAGATGACGACGACTTCAACCCGTTCAGAGATGAGTCCAGTGAAGATGATGAAGATGGTAAGACAGTTTGTTTCATCAAACAAGTATCTGCTCTTACAGACAGCATAGTCTTTTAAGTTTCAGTGAACCAAAGCCTTATAAGAAGGTAGTTTCAATCAAATTAGTACTGGAATGTTGATTTACATCTTCATTAAGTAGATTTTACAGTTCAGACATTTGTAAGTCGCCCTTTTTAATGCGAAGGTAGTTTTTCCCAAGGAAGGGTGGCTTCTTAATAGAGAGGATGGCTCCTTAGTAAATCCTTGGAACTGTCTGAAAATCATCTTGCTTAACTTGTAGATCCCTGGTTAATTAGAAAAGAGCATAAAAAAAATAAAGACAAGAAAAAGAAGAAAAGCATAGACCCAGATTCTATTCAAAGTGCCTTACTAGCTTCTGGTCTCGGATCAAAACGACCCAGCTGCTTCACTTCCACTGTTGGTACCACCACTTCCAGTACCAACACGTCAGGTAAGAAAGAGCTGATGTTGATTCACTTTCTTGGCAGTTAAGGGGGTGACATTCTAAATCTTAAGATCCTGCTGTGGCGGGGGGATTGGACTGGATGGTCTTTTGAGGTCCCTTCCAATCCCTAATGTTCTGTGGTTTACACTTCAGCAAACAGTAACACGAACAGCAGCTTTGTAACGAGTCAGGATGCTGTCGAAAGGGCCCAGCAAATGAAGAAAGAACTGCTAGATAAACTGGAGAAGTTGGCTGAAGATCTTCCACCTAATACACTGGATGAGCTTATAGATGAACTGGGTGGTCCTGAAAATGTTGCAGAGGTAGGCTGCTGTACACATGTAGAAATAGCTGAAGGGTTTTCCTACTGCACCTGAAGGTCTTCTAGCAGAGGTGGGCTGCTGTTCACATGTAGAAATAGCTGAAGGGTTTTCCTACTGCACCTGAAGGTCTTCTAGCAGAGGTGGGCTGCTGTTCACATGTAGAAATAGCTGAAGGGTTTTCCTACTGCACCTGAAGGTCTTCTAGCAGAGGTGGGCTGCTGTTCACATGTAGAAATAGCTGAAGGGTTTTCCTACTGCACCTGAAGGTTTCCTAGCTGCAGTAAATCAATGTTATTCTTTGGGTTTGCATGTGACCAGTGTGTCAAAGAACTTGTTTGCCAGTGTTAGAGGTACCCTCAGCCCTGTGAGATTACTGGGTTACTTTGCTAAATGCCTCTAAAATAAAAAACCTTTGAATTAAAATACAAAAGAGTTCTGAGTGGGTACATAGGTTTTGAGACACTTCTTGTGAGGTAAAACACGCCAGTTTCTCTTGTGGCATATTTCTCTAGGTGTAGTAAATTTGAAGCTGCTGTCTATAAAAGGAAGCAGCTTTAATTCATCTTGTAGGCAATGAAGATGAAAAACTTGTCTAATAATTCATTTTTTTACTAATGCATTTCTATCACTGCTTAATAACTTCAGAAACATCTCTTGCATGTCTTTAGTTACCTGTCTCTATCAAGTATAAACAGCCTTGTGCTTTAAAAGATCCTGATACAATCAGTCACAATTTCAGCTGTCAGCTTATTCTCTCAGTGCTCTTGGTAAATGTCTCAGGCAGAGTAGCATAATGCTAAATCATTTCTACATGCTTGTGCTTCTGATTCCCCGAGTTACCTCCAAGAAGTGTTTCACAAAGCAGACAGTGGCATCAAGCAGATCCAATTCAGTCTTTCTAATGTAGTTTGGCACTTGGAGTGAACTACCAGACGTGTGTTGCTTGCTCTGTGAATCAGTAGCATCAGGTGAAGCTTTTGGTCACCTATTAATGTGTTCCCTTGTATCTCTGAAGATGACAGGCCGCAAGGGGAGAGTTGTCAGCAACGATGACGGCAGCATATCTTACGAGTCGAGATCTGAACTCGATGTGCCCGTCGAAATCCTGAACATCACAGAAAAGCAGAGGTTCATGGATGGAGATAAGGTAGTCTTCAAAGAGAAACTTGTCAGATGTCATGGTAACACTAGGTTATTCAAGTTGAAGCTCTGCCATTATCCCACAGTGACCTTTTAGATGCTAAGTACCAGTTAGCATTTCTCACTGGCTGCTGTGTGTGGTGTTCTTCAAACCCCTGTGCTCAGCAGTTCTGTCTGGTGTGGCTGCAGGATGCTTTAAAGGTCATCTTGCAGGTTGGGTGGCCACAAAGGCTTATGCCTTTGAGGTGTGAATGCACACGTGGGCCTGACTGAAATCGAGCACTTTTAGGCTGGTCTAGCAAAGCCAGCTCATGCTTAAAAGGCAGATAAATCCTCTGTCTGTTGTGATTCCTTTATCCAGATCACTCTGTCCCTCTGCTGCTCACAGGACTGAGAAACACTGACGTGGTGTGAAAAAGCTTCCAGTGAGGGACTGAAGGGAAAAAGAGGCTGTTAAGAAGATTGAGAAGTAGTTGTAGTGGGTTTTGTCCTTTGGACTACACTCTGAAAGAAAATACTTGCTGAAAGGCCCAGCTTTGCTGTGGCAAGTTTTGGCCACGCTGCCACAAGAGGGCAAGTGAAGGAAGTGTAGCTGTTGGTGTGGAACTTGTGTTGCTAAATGAGGGCAGACACTCACATTCCTGTGAGCAGCTTGTGCACAGTCCATGCTTTTTCTCTCTTCCCCCTCCTTGAGATAGGAAAACCAAATTGGAGTGAAACCATTCCAGTCCCACGTTAGTAGTAACTGCAGAATTAACTGTTTTTAGAGACTGAGCACTGAAGCTTGATGTTGGATTTGTTGCTAACTAACCACTCTCTTCTCAACCAAAGAACATTGCCATCATCTCGGAGGCTGCCAGCTCTGGGATATCGCTGCAAGCAGACCGCAGAGCTAAGAATCAGAGACGGAGGGTTCACATGACCCTGGAGTTGCCGTGGAGTGCGGACAGAGCGATACAGCAGTTTGGTAAACAACCTTTTCTCTTGTCCCCCTAGCAAGCTCACTAATTCCAGATGAATTTACTGCTGCTCTGTGGAAAACAAGGTTTGACTGAGCAACCTCTTCAGAACTCTTCCAGTCGTCTTTACCTAAGAACAGACTCTGCATTGTCTGTAGTTGTAACTAACTGACTTGAAAGTTTTGAAAGAATAAAAAAGAGACTTAAGACTGCAGCTTAGAGGTTTTTCTCCCAAGTGTCAGGTCTTTCTGGGAGTGTTACCACAACTCCAGAGCATTTGTCTACTACCTTGTGCTGTCTGTTACAGCAGAAACCCATTCTCTGCAGGATCACATTCAAGCTTTCTTGCTTTGCTCTTCACAATTCATAGTTTATTAGAGATGTTCAGTGAAGGGGGGCTCACTGCTGACTGCTGTGCTCTTACTCACTTATCCAGGAAGAACTCACAGATCCAACCAAGTGACTGCTCCAGAGTACGTGTTCCTCATTTCTGAGCTGGCAGGAGAGCAAAGGTTTGCGTCTATCGTTGCAAAGAGACTGGAGAGCTTGGTAAGATTGTCTCAAAGTTTGATTCTTTTCATTTGAGAAAATAACAAATGTAGATTTGTTGACTTGAAACTTGGTTTAATGACAGAGGTGTCTCTTAACAGGGAGCTCTGACCCACGGTGACAGACGGGCTACAGAAACCCGAGACCTCAGCAGATTCAATTTTGACAATAAGGTGACGCTTCTTTTTCTCTTTGAAAGCTCAGGCTGTGGTCCTTGTTCCACAAGTGCCTTGTTGAAGAAGGATTTCCTCCATCTGTTGAGTTCACTATGAGCTGCATTACTTTCTGACAGGAGACCCTTTTGCAGGACTGCCAATAAACCTCCCTAGCCCTGTTTGCGAAGCTGTGGAGCACAGACGTGTCTGAACGAACGTCTCTGCGCCGGCTAACAAACCAAGATGGTGACCTTTCCATCACAGTGGGAAGATTAACTTGGCAGCTCCCTTTAGACATGAAGGGCTGGTTTATACAATGCAGTTTATAGCCAAAAAGCTAATAACCAGTGCCCTTGACTGAAAAACAGCCTTTGTTGTGAATTACAAATGCTTGCTAAGCCGTGTGTGCTTGGGGCTGGGTCGCATTGTTAGAGCCGCTTCTTCTTCTTCTCGCGCAGTACGGCCGAAATGCTTTAGAGATTGTTATGAAATCCATTGTGAACTTGGACTCCCCAATGGTCTCTCCTCCTTTTGATTTTCCTGGAGACTTCTTCAAAGGTAAGTGGCTGCAGTAGCTCCCTTTTGATCGTTCTCCAGCCTGCATGACATGCAAATAACTTCAGAGTTAGAACACGCTTGCTGTCCAAACCCATCAGCTGGCCCAGATAGGTTCTAACCGGGTGCTACTCCTGTGTTTTGCTTGAATTTTGAGGTTCAAACATTAAACCAGACATGTGAGCTCTCTAGTATAAGGGATGTTCTATATCCATGTGGCCCAAGTGCATCAGTTCTGTAACTTGATGTTTCTGTTAGCCATTGCAATATCTCTTGTTCTCCTGTAGCCTCATGTGTAGTCAAGTAGTCTGGTTTTCTCTGCCTGGGCTTCCTGGAAGGCCAAAAGGCAAAGTTCTGTCTTGCTTGGTCATCTATTAAAAGTTGCAAGTGGTGTATTTGAGGGGGGCAAGAAGTTTTGGAACTGGGTCCTGAAGCAAGAATGCTAAATAAGCTGGCACTTCCCCAAATTAGTAATGATAAGAGAGGAACTGGCCTCAAGTTGCATCAGAGGAGGTTTAGATTGGATCTTAGGAAGAAGCTCTTTGCTGAGAGAGTGGTTGGGCACTGGAACAGGCTGCCCAGGGAGGAGGTGGTGGAGTCCCCATCCCTGGAGGGGTTTAAAAACCAAGTAGCTAGAGCACTTGAGGCTATGGTCTAGGGGCTGGGGGGTTGTTGGAGTGAGGGCTGGACTTGATGATCCTGGAGGTCCTTTCCACCCATAATGATTCTGATTCATTAGTTGGCAGAGCAGCCAGGACTTCACTTCTTTCTTTCTTTTTCCTAGATGTTCGCCAGGGATTGATTGGCGTAGGCTTGATCAATGTTGAAGACAGATCTGGAATACTAACACTTGATAAAGGTATTTGTGTTTTAGTGTATCTTTAGAACACTGCCAGGAATGTACATCATGAGAGCTGATTCTTAGCAACGGGGAGGAAGCTGTAACTATCTCCAGCTGATTTTTCTAGAGAACTTCAGACCTTGTTTCTGAAAGGATGGATTTAAATAGTCCCTTTGAATACTGACTGAGAGCTCGTTGTCATCCAACTCAATCTTTGTTGATCTAATACATGCATTTCTCCTTTTTTTTTTAAGATTATAACAATATAGGGAAGTTTCTGAACAGAATTCTTGGTATGGAAGTGCATCAGCAGAATGCTTTGTTCCAGTACTTCTCCGACACGCTAAATGCAGTCATCCAAAATGCGAAGAAGAACGGAAGATACGACATGGGCATCCTAGGTGAGTTACATCGGCCTCACAGCCCTCTGGTGCTTGGGTGAGAGCAGAGAATCAGAGTAACACTGCCCTTTCTTTTCAGATTTGGGCTCTGGGGATGAGAAAGTGAGGAAGGCAGACGTTAAGAAGTTCTTGACTCCGGGATATTCTACCTCTGGACACGTTGAACTGTACACAGTAAGTTAATTCTGCTGCTTCTTTCTGTGAACTAATAGAACTTGGCAGTTGGGTAAGTGTGTGCTGAACTGAGGGGAGGATCCAGCAATGTGTTTCTGCACTTCTCCAGTTCCTGTGTCAGTAACTGTCGTAAAGCCTGTTCCCATTCCAATACCCCTGCGTGGTTCTCTCCTAGATCAGTGTAGAGAGAGGAATGTCTTGGGATGAAGCAACGAAGATCTGGGCAGAACAGACAGGTCCAGATGATGGATTTTATTTATCACTACAGGTAAGAATCTTCTGTTGCTTGGATCGTGTTCAGAAAGGGTTTTTGGGAGCCAACCAAGCTTTGCTGTCTCCTCTGAAAAATTTGCTCTTCAAATTAATTACTGCTCAGATGGAATGAGAGCTTAATTTAAAGCTCAGATTACTTAAGCCCACATCAAGAAGCCAGCTGCCTTCACTGCAAGGACATGTTATGAGGTTAATGTAGATACCTTCTGAAGGTGGTGGGTTCACTACTGGTTGTCCTACTGCACACATCCCCCTATTGAAGAGCACAGCGTAGAATCCTCTTAAGGTAGATCCTATCAGCTTGTTTAAAGTCAAAACCCCTTTGGCTCATCTTTCCAGATCAGAAACAACAAGAAAACCGCGATTCTAGTAAAAGAAGTGAACCCTAAGAAGAAGCTTTTTTTAGTATACAGACCAAATACTGGGAAACAGCTCAAACTAGAAACGTGTGCAGACCTGAAAAAGAAATACAAGAAGGTAACCATTCCAGTCATGTTCAGAGTTCAGTTCAGTCCTTTTATTTTCTTTCGTTCTTTTAATTCTTACCTGTGTATGATTCTAGCAAGTACGGGCTCATTTTTCTGGAGAAGAGCTTGTGTTTGGGTCTTCTTGAGCAGGTCTCCCTGGTTTCTGCACTCCTATAACTAAAACTTTCTCAGTGTAAACTGTCTGTGGTGTGATAATTAGCCTGGCTTCTGGGTCGGGTGTGCAAACATGCTCTTAAATACACAGCTGTGTTGTTGGAAGCAGTGACTCCAAGGCTTCACTTGCCAGCTGATGAGGTTTTAAACATTGCAGTGGATTATTTTGCTTAGAGGCTAATAAGGCACCTAATGCTCTCTTAATTTTACGGGGCTGAATTTGTTCTTGAGGAAACAGATCAGTTTCACGATGGGGAAAAGCTCCGAGACCCCGCTGTTCTCATTACTGAGATGCTGCTGTGTTCAAGCATTTTGCTCATCCTTGGCGAGGACACTTCTGTTGAGCAGCCTGAAATTGCAGGCTCACACCTCTTCACCAGCACAATGCTGGTGCTCCCTCTTCTCATGCTAATGACCAGGTTGCTTTTGTTCTCCTCGGGCCTTTGGGATTTACTTTGTTCTGACTCTTCCAGGTACCTTCTGAAGATGCTCTGCCACACTGGTTGGAGCAGTACAATTCTTCTGCGGACACCTGCACCCACGCGTATTGGTTAGTATCTGTGTGCACACGGACACTCTCACGTCAGAGGCTGAGCTACACTGGGTTATCACTGCTTGTGTTCCTCTGCCCTTCACGTGAGATCATGTGTTTCTTGCTTAAAAATGGTCCCATGACCAGTCAGATGACCCAGCCTGTGGTAGGATGGTTCAGATGTCATTGGGGGGTGGGGGGAGCATTTATACTTCATGCAGAGATGGTGAGAAACAGCTGCTGTTGCGCTGCCTCTTCTAACAGCGTCTGAACTCGGCAGTAGATGTTGGAATTCCTGGACTTCTACCACCTAGGTAGAAGCTTTGGGTTAATACTGGACATCTTGCAATGTGCTGATCAGGCATATGTGGAACAGATGCAGGTGGTCTTGGTGGTGTCTGTGGCTTCAGATGCTCTGTAGATTTCAATGTGGTCCTAAATAAGCCAGTGCTTCTCAAAGCTCTGGCATCAGAGGCGTGATGTGGGCCGAGTATCCTTCCCTCACTGTGTCGCTGCAGCCCTTGCTCAGCTCTCAGTACATGACAGAGCCCTGGAACGGGCTGCACAACGTGGGTTGAGGAGTCTCCTTCTCCGGAGACCTTTAAAACCCACCTGGCCCTGTTCCTGTGCGACTAGATCTAGAGGATCCTGCTGTGGCAGGGGGATTGGACTGGATGGTTGTTCAAGGTCCCTTCCAATCCCTGATGTTCTGTGACTCTGATTGTGTGAGAAATAACCTCAAGTCTCATTTCAGTGGGATTGGTGACTTGCTGTCTGCAGAATTCTTGTGAAGGCTCTTTCCCCTCTCTCCCACAGGAGAGGCAACTGCAAGAAGGCAGGCTTGGGGTTAGTTTGCGAAGTGGGACTCCGCTGTCGAACTTACTACGTCCTGTGTGGTTCAGTGTTGAGTGTCTGGACAAAAGTAGAAGGCGTTCTAGCCTCTGTGAGTGGCACAAATGTGAAGATGCAGATAGTTCGCCTGAGAACGGAAGATGGGCAGAGGATCGTAGGTGAGTGACTTCTCCTTGCTTTCCCCACTGCACTAGGAGGCAGCTGTAACCTAAAGTCACTCCACAGCGTGAGTCGCGCGATAGACTTTACGCTGTCAAGAGACAAGGCTCATTGGGGTGGAAGGACAGAAGTAGGGCTGCTGAAACCTGTTTTTCTAGTGCAAAGGCTGTTTTTTTTAAGTTGGGTTGAAGAAGGGAGAAGTGTGGGATTGTTTCAGCCAGCCTCAAGAACATTTATTCTGACAGTTCTTTTGATTTACTAGGAACAGCAGTGTCATGTTCAGCCTGTTCCAGCCAAGCCACCTTTGAAACCATAAGGGCTCTGCTTTTTTTTTGTCACTTCTGGCAAAGAATAATAAGCCCTTGAAATAGTTCTCTTCCTGCTTTCCAAGCTACTGAAAGTCACACGTAATCAGTAGCTCAGAATGACTTCAAGATGATTGTCATTTCTCATTGCTGAACCTCTTGGTGAAGCCCTCAGACAGAATCGCAGCGTTCTTGAGGCTGGAAAAGACCTCTGAGATCATCAGCCCAGCCCAGGACCTAACATCACCCCACTGGCCAGAGCAGGGCACTAAGGGCCACAGCCAGGCTGTCCTTCAACATCTCCAGAGATGAGGTCTCCCCCACTGCCCTGGGCAGTCATTCAAGTCTCTGATCACCCTTTCTGTGGGGAAGGGCTTCCTAACATCCAGCCTAACCCTCCCCTGGCAGCTTCAGGCCCTGTCCTCTTGCCTGGTGCTGGTTGCCTAGGAGAAGAACCTGACCCCCCCCACCTGACTACCACATCCCCTCAGGGAGCTAGAGAGATGGAGAAGGTCCCCTCCGAGTCTCTTCCAGGCTAGACATCCCCACCTACCTCAGCCTCTCCTCATCAGACTTTCCCTCCTCCAGTCCCTTCCCCAGCCTCGTTCTTCTTCTGGACCCACTCCAGCCACTCAATCTCTTTCTTGGAGTGGCCCAGAACTGTCCCCAGTACTTGAGGGGGGGCCTCCTCAGTGCCCAGTAGAGGGGGAGAGAGTGGTGTCCCTGGTCCTCCTGGCCACACTATTGCCAGTCCAAGCCAGGATCCTGTTGGGCTGGTTGTCACCCAGTGCTGCCAGGTCCCTCTGGCAGGCTGCTCTCCAGCCACTCCTCCCCCAGTCTGTAGCTGCAGGGGGTTGTTGTGGCCCAAGTGTGGGACCCATCAAACCTCCAGCCCTGACAGTGGTAACTGAACTGCGAAGGCTGATGATTCCCCCGCTCGCCGAAGCGGTTCTGGAGAGACAACCGGTGTGCGGCTCTCTTTCAGGTTTGATCATTCCTGCAAACTGTGTCTCGCCCCTTGTGAACCTCCTGTCGACGTCAGACCAGTCGCAGCAGCTCGCAGTGCAGCAGCAGCAGATCTGGCAGCAGCACCACCCGCAGAGCATCACCAACTTCAATAACGCGTAAGAGAGGACAGCCCGCCGCGGTGTTGACTCTGGTGTTTGAGGCAGAGGCTGTAAAAGCATATCACTCGCATCAAAATCAGGGACAGATTCCAAAGAAACCTAACTTTTTCAGTTCAGTTGTGTGCTCTCCAGTACTTTGGGAATAAAGAGCTCTTAAAAGAGGTTGGTAGAACTGAAAGCCAGCAGTTGTTTATGGTGGTGCATCTGTCTTTCCTTATGCTCTCTGTAGTGCTTCCTGTTTGCTTTTACTTTCGGCCTTTTAAAGCTACAAACCACAGTTTGTTTGAGAAGTGCTTGAAGAAGTCCCCCAAGCAGGCTTTATTTCTTCCTCTCGTCATACAGTGCTCAGGGTTTAACGCAGCGCATCGACGCCATTGCCGTGGGAGATCCCCTCGAATGCATGTCTTGAGTCTATATATAGCAAATATCTATTGGGTTGTTCTCTTCGATCCATCGAGCTGATAACGAGCATGAAACCTCGAGGTCGCACGTCATGCATTCGGGTTCCTTCCCAGTTTCTGTCTGACAGTGCATGTCTTCTGGAAACGGGCACGGGCAGGACAACAAACGCACCGGGACGCGGATCCAGAGAGAAACACCCCTAGTTGTACAGCGTTGGCTACTGCATTTTTCTAGTGTTTCTATACCAGGTGTTGCTCTGACTTCCTCTGGTTCTCTCCTGGGGGGGGTTATGTATTTGAGTCGACAGCAGGTTCTCTCTCCTTGCCTCTTTTTTTTTTTGTGATAAACACCTTTAAATTAAACCCTAGTTCCTTTCTGCTGTATTACTGGTGTTCCTAACGTGTACCGCAACGACGGCTGGATGCCTGTTTGTCCTTAAATCGAAGCATTTCCTTACTCCGAGGAGGTGGCTCCGGAGACTTCTAAGTGCAGATTTCACTTCCATCTCGCATACAATCTTCTCTTTTTTACTTGGTTAATGTAATTTAATTTGTTCACTTGTAAGATGAAACCTTTACTTGAGCTGTAAATTCGAGAACGGGAAACACTCGAGGGTTCTCCGCTGTATGTGCTGTTTCTGTTACCCAGTAACTTGAATACTGTTTAATATGTTGTAAGACATTGTAGAGTTTATCTTGGAGCTGTTTAAAAAGCAATTGTAATGTACAAATGTGAATAGTCACTTATCTATAATATGGGTAAGTTTTGTTTTGCCTATAATAGTAGATGTTTATAAGAAAGTGAAGGACAATGTTTGTCATTTCTTGCTTGCACAGGTTGCACTATTGAAAAATTGAGATTGTATAAACCTGTCCAGAGGGAAAAAAAACACACAAACCCCTACAAGACGGTGATCTTGTAGCTGGCAAATAAAAGTTATTGTACTAACAAGAAGTGGAGTCTTGCTTAGGCAGTCTCATGGTGTTCCACAGCAAGTACTAACAAGTCTGGGCAGCTGGAACCCGGCGGGACTCGGCGTGTCCCCGTCTGCTTTAACCAGGCTTCTGTCTTGCAGCTGAACTCACTAACGGGGCAACAATAAGCCTTGCTGTCCTCCAAAGTGAGGCCATCTCACTTCTGGAAAAGCCCAGGGAGCCAGATTCAAGTGTCATGGAGAGCCACAGGGCCAGAAGTTCCACCGCTGCCAGCTGTTCCGCTTGAGGCTCTGTTAATGCTGCCTGTGCTGGCACCCAGTGTGGTAAGAGAGGAGGGAAGTGCTGCAGTCCTCAGCTCCGCTCTGGAATGGTTGAGGGGGTGAATCCCCTGCTTGTGACTAACTGGAACTAACCACTCCAGAACCAGTTGGCCTGCTCGCTGTTGCCGTAGCTGCGTCGCTGTGAGGTATCGGGAAGGCAAGTGGTGGTAGGTGAGCGGAGCGTTCTGAAGGGGAAGCTTGCCCGAGTGCCACGGGACCAGCAGGAGCCAACTGTGTCCTGCCGAACTGCAGACGGGCTCTGGGGGAGGATGTTCAAGCGTTTCATCCCCACCCTGGGATGCGTTTGGCCTCCTTACCAGGACAAGCAACAGGTGCTCGAGATGCTGGCAGGTGACTGTCGCAGCAGACAGCGGACGAAGCGGCTCAGAACAGCAAGCTGCGCGGACTTTGCTGGCTTCTCTACTGACTACTATTTACAGTGGAGGCTTGCACCATCTGAGATGGCAAAGCCTTGTTTTAGCCCTTCATCCCCACTGTCATCCTCAGTCAGGTGGTTCTAGAAGCGGTAGGTTCACAAATCACCCTTTAACAAGAAGTCATGTAAATGCACTTGAGTTCCTTAGTGCTCCCTTCCCACCCTGGTGTGAACTGTGGTGCTTGGTGTGACTGGATACCAGCCTTGGGACCCAACCCACACTCCTTCACTTGGAGAGTTCACAGCACCTGCTTCCCATGGCCTTTAGTCCCCTGGAAGGGAAAAGCCCACCAGTACTTCAAAGACTTCTAGGAGCTCCCCACCTCAGAACTGCCTTCCCCTGCCTGCTTGCTGCTCTCGCTGCCTTGGCTTTGTCACTGAGCTGCTAACAGCTGCGTCCACAGCTCTCCAACGTCTTCAAGGTTCACTTCTGAAGAAATCAGCCTTGAAGCTACTCGAACGCTCTTCTGTTTCCTGTTGGGTGGCTGGGGTGTGGTGTGGTAGTAGCTTGCTCCTTGCATGAGCTGCTGCTGAAGCTTGGGGGAGACAGGGAACATAAATAGCTCAGTGGATGGGATCAGGAGTGGCTCTGCGGTATCTTCTGGCAGCACTGCCCATAAGACAAACATCCTCGCAGGAAGGAGAAAGGAGAGACCAGTTGTCAAGTCAGATGAATTGCCAGGCTCAGGCTCTGTGCTGCTCCTCCTCGTGGGCCACTGATCTGCTCTTACACAAGTTGCCATCTGAACTGGGTTAAAAATCCATGAAGGGTGGGGCTGTGATCATCATCCACAACCTGTACACGTTCGTCAAGCGAATTACAAGGGGGGTTTGTATTTGCCTTTGATGTTTGGAATAAGCTTTGTCCGGGTCCCACCGCGGTCTGTACATAAATAGGAAGAGTCTGTCTGTATATAGAGACCTCACAGGTTACTCGACTGTTGAATGTAAATAGCTCCTGGTTTCCTTTGTGGGGTTTTTTGCCCTTCATGCCCTTCCCGAGATGTATTCTGATTCTTCTCAACCCGCCGAGCAGGCGGCGTGTGTGTACTTTGAAATACAGAGAGCCGATGCCAACCGTCAAGGGCCGTGTGTGTGTGCGTTGCGGGTGCTCCACGGCGTCGGCCTCCTTTCTTTCCCCCTCCCAGGAGCTCTCAGGTGTCTGTCTCCCGCGATCTTTCCGATGCCACGTGGTTCTGTTCTGTGTTTTTAGTGCGTTCCCTTTGGAGAGGGACTGGGGGTGCTGGTGGCCAACTGGATGACCATGAGCAAGGATGCCAACGGCATCCTGGGGTAGATCAAAAGTGGGGTGGTTAGTAGATGGAGAGAGGTTCTCCTTCCCCTCTACTCTGCCCTGGTGAGAGTACAGCTGGAATTGTGCGTCCAGTTCTGGGCCCCTCAGTTCCAGAAGGAGGGAGTCCAGTGCAGAGCCACGAAGATGATGAAGGGAGGGGAGCATCTCCCTGCTGAGGAAAGGCTGGGGGAGCTGGGAGAAAAGGAGCCTGGAGGGTGACCTCGTGAATGTTGATCAATGTGGAAAGGGTGGGTGGCAGGAGGATGGAGCCAGGCTCTGCTCAGGGGCACCCAGTGACAGGACAAGAAGCAATAACAGGTGTGAGCTGGAACAGAGGAGGTTCCACATCAATCTGAGAAGGAACTTCTTCCCAGTGAGGATGACAGAGCCCTGGAAGGGGCTGCCCAGAGGGGTTGTGGAGTCTCCTTCTCTGGAGACATTTAAAACCCACCTGGATGTGTTCCTGTGTGACTCAATCTAGGGGATCCCACTGTGTCAGGGGGATTGGACTGGATGATCTTTCGAGGTCCCTTCCAATCCCTGACACTCTGTGATTCTATGAAATGGATTTCCCTGTCTCCGTGGCCGCTTCTATTCCCCTCTCAGCCCCTGTATCACAAACAAATAATTGAATTATGGTGTCATTTTTCTTCAGTAACTTTTTTAGTCTATTTTCTTCAGCCTTTTTAGTGATTTGACATCCAGAGCTTTAATCACAAATACATTTCCATTCTCTCCCACTTAGTATCTCCAGTGAGCTCCTAGAAGTTCCAGAAGGAAGTGCATCAGCCTCGGGAGCCGCCCGCTGTCCCAAGACCTCAGTGTGATTCGGCTGCACCTGTATTAGGTGTCAACAGCGGTAAAGCGTGCTCTGGAAAGGCAGCTCCAAGGACCCTGTGGAGTTTTAAGGTCCCTGAACTGTCCCAAGTGGGCCCACCCCTCAGTCTCCTTTTCTCCAAGCTCAAGAGCCCCAGCTCCCTCAGCCTTTCCTCATCAGGGAGATGCTCCCCTCCCTTCATCATCTTTGTGCTCCATGGAGTTGTGTCCTCACTCGAGTGGCTTGCGAAGCCCGTTGACCAGAGAGTCGCTGCGAGAGGTGGCAAACGGCAGCAAAACCCCTCCGGTAGCCTCTGTGGCTAATGCCAGCTGTAACGACGAGCGGCGAGAACTGGCGGCAGCGCTTTCGCTGCACACAGGCAGCGGCAGTGAGCGGCTCCCGGGGTAAAGCCCGACAAAGTTGGCAGAAGGAATGAAGTCGCCCAACCGCGAACCTGCCCGAGTGCAGGGCGAGACGTGGGAACCCTCGAGGGCTGCCGCCGCCGCCCAGAGCAGCGTTGGCCTTACGCTGGGCTTGAAAAGCAACTGCTGTCTTCTTAAGCAGAGAAGAATGTGAGGGAGGGAAGAGGAGACTGGAAATACAGGTGTTCCTCAGCTGCTCTAACTGCTCTCAACACTTCTGCTAGAGAGAGCAAGAAGTAAAAACCCAGCAAGAACTTGATTGATGGATGGGCTCTGCCATCGCTGAGTTGGTCCAAAGTAACGTTTGAGTGAATGAAGCTGGAGGCAGTAATAAGATTGAGGAGTGAGAACCAGACAGGTTTAAACTGAGGCCACAACTCGTGTAAAGACTTTTCTGCTGGGTGTGTTCTGCAGGGCTTTGCCCCTGAGCAGAGCCTGGCTCCACCCTCCTATTTATCCACACTCATGGGGTCACCCCTCAGTCTCCTTTCCAAGCCGAAGAGACCCATCTCCCTCAGCCTTTCCTCATCTTCCCCTGCCTTCATCATCTTTGTGAAATCCTTGAACCCACCCATTAGGTTTTACTCTGTGGGTTTGGTTCCTGACTTTACTTGGGCTTCAGGTGAGATGGTCACCTGCACAAGAGTGGTTTCGCTGCGCTTGACTTGGCGCTGGGAAGGCCAAGGAGAGGTCTCTGCTGCTGTTCCTGATCAGCTCTGCATCTGTGTCTCTGCTTTCTGACACAGAGAGGATGACCACTGAAACACCAGACTGGTGGCAGGTGCACAGCTTCTTCATGGAAGGGGTCATCCGGTCTTGGAACAGGCTGCCCAGGGAGGGGGTTGAACCACCAGCCCCAGGCATGTTTCCAAGTCACGGAGATCAGGGTTGAGGGGTGGGTTGGGACAGCTGGCTTAGTGGTTGGACTCGATGATCTTAGAGGTCTCTTCCAACCTGAACCAATCGATGATTCTGTGATGAAGCATCGTATTTGCCAAGGCATTTGCTGTGTGTTTCAGTTCCCCCTGCTGCGGTGGGGGAGTTGGACCGGATGATCTTTCGAGGTCCCTTCCAATCCCTGATGCTCTGTGATTCCAGCAATCCCATGGAGGGGCTCTGCCTCACCCCAGCAACCACTTCCTTGGCACAAAGGCTACAGCTGTGCTTTGGGGAGGACTTTGCTGTTCCTGCTAACTCAGTCTACACCTTGAAGAGTCCAGCGGGACTAACGGGAAACCTCTGCCAGCCTCCCAGCCCTCCTGCTCGGGCGCAGCATGAGCAGACGACACCGGCGCCCACCGCCTGCCCTCACACAAAGCACCAGAACTCCCAGCGATAAAATATCAGAGCAGTAAGATTTATACCCTCAGAAACCACAAACTGCAATGAGGTGGATTCTGGGTGGAGTTCTCATTTATAGAGCCTCTGCAAGGGTCACAGAGCATTGGAACAGGCTGCCCACGGAGGTGGTGGAGTCCCCGTCCTTGGAGGTGTTGAAAAACTAGTAGCTAGAGCACTTGAGCCCATGGTCTAGGGGTTTAGGGAGCTGTTGGGCCGAGGGCTGGACTTGATGATGCTGGAGGTCCCTTCCAGCCAGGATGATTCTGTGTGACCTGCCCTTGGTTCTGTGGTCCTGCTCAAGCAGTACCTGGAGGTCCCTTCCAGCCAGGATGATTCTGTGTGACCTGCCCTTGGTTCTGTGGTCCTGCTCAAGCAGGGGGGTTGGACTCAATGACCTCTAGAGGTCTCTTCCAACCCCTAATGATTTCTGTGCCTATTAAAAAGTGTCAAATAAACCAGCAGTGGCTTCAGGGAGGTCTTTTCCCTTTGTTTTCTGTCGTGCAGCTCCTCCACCTGGGCTGCTGATGCTGGACCGGCTCTCAGCAGCCCCTCAGCTCACGTTAAACCTCTTCCCTGCCACTCCATTAGTCCATCTCGGGATCCTCCAGCCTGGCAGAAATGACGCTGGAACAATCCAAACATCTCTTCTGTCAGTCGACTCCACTTCCTGGCACTTCCCCTGGCTCGTTTCGTCGGTGGATTAAACTGGTTTTGGTGGTCTCATCTCGTTTTTGCAAATCACTGGAGAGCGACTTGGAGCCTCGTTTTCCCCAGCCCTGGAACAGCAGCGGTGCCGAGCTCCCGGCACTAGCCGGCGCTGCCCAAACCTCAGGGGTTAAGTCTTCGTTCTCCTAAAGCAGCAGCCGTCGGTCGGTGAAGCCAGGGAGAGAGAAGCGTCTTGCGAGAGGCTTTGCCCGGCTGCTTTCCGCTGCGTAAATAAAGCCCCTCCGGAAAGCCAGCGAGGTGGCCCGGGAGCCGACGGCTCCTGCCTTTGGGAGTCCGGGTCTGCTTTCCCCGCTGCGCTCCTGGGGTGGAAGAGCTGACTGCGCCCGCTAAACGTGCGAGTGATTGAATCGCTCCCGGCTGAGAGCTGCCCTGACGAAGTCGCTTGGAGCGAAGAAAAGGAGGGAGCGACGGAAGAGCAAAGCGCTGCCTCTGCCAGCGGTCCCCGCGGAGCGCTGGGGATCGGGACCTCCGTGGCGCCGGCTCCTGCCTGGTTTTGCAGGAGCTGCTGAGCCCTTTAGTGCTTCTTCCCAGGGTGGGCTCGAGCAAAACACAGGTGCTTCCTCCCCTCTCCGGTGAGAGAGGAGGGTGTCCCAGCCCCCCAGGGATGCCACAGCCTGCTGCGCCCTCGCGAAAGCCCTCTTGGGCAGGTGGCGCAACCCATGAGGCTGGCAGGGGTCTGCCTCCGGCTGCGCCTCAGCGTCGTCGGTTTGGATCGCTGGCGGCTCTCGGTCCCCAGGCTGCTCTAGTTAAATCACAGACGATGCACTCTCCTGTGACGAGGGCTGCCAGGGCGGTAAATCCTTCGCAGCCGGCATCGTCGCCTCCTTTCTCTGCGCGCACCGAGGCGCTCCGGCGGGGCCAGCGCGGCCGCTGCCTGGCCACCGGCTCTGTAGGGAAAACCTAGAGTGCTACTGCTCCAGAGAGACCCCGTGGTGTCTCCTCTGTGCTTCTGCAGGGGGTGACCGACAGCTTCGCAGGCAGTACCGCGGGGCAGCAGGCTGCTCGACGGTTCAGCAGAGCCTGGCTGCTCTCACGCTGCGAGCATCACCCTGCCCCAGCCACGGGCGCTGTGATCGCCACCGGGCTGGGCACAGGGGCTTTTTGCACCAGTGGACCTCAAACAGTGGCACCAGCTTGGCAAGAGGCGTCTTCAGGGCTCTCACTTGGCACCAGGAGGTGTCCCGGGGACCGAGCTTAGCCCACGTGTTGGGCTCAGCCTGGCGAACGCTGCGTCCGAGGCTCTGGCCTGGCCGAGGGACGGAAGGGCTGTGCCCAGCAGTGCCAGCCAAGCACTGAGCAGCCACTAGCCGCCGACCAGCAGGGAGCCACCCATGGCAACTCTGCCACACCGACCCATCGTTGTGTTGCTGCATTGTGCCCCCTGGTTTCCCTTCTTCCCCCTCTGTCTCCCTGTTCTGCGCTCCGTGCTCCTCTCCCCCCGTGAACTGTCGGGAAGCTCTACATTCCTTTCCTCCCAGTCACTCCCATTTGCCAGCCCTGGGCTTCGCTTCCACACTCTCCTCCTTTACTCAGATGACCAGTAACAAACCCCTTGGGGACGCTCTAGTCAGGCTTCGCAGCGGGTGTCGCGATGAGGGGTGGAGGGGTTTGCGCCTCTGGGTCAGTCCTTTCAGGGACAAGCCCTGACCTGGTGGTGCTGGGTTTGTGCCCGCGAGGTTCAACCCCAGCGCGTCCCTCCCAACCCCAGCTGGGCTCTGCCCGGGCGCTCAGTTCACAGAGACACGACCCGATCAGAGCCCTTGGGCTCCCCGTGGGCTCCTCCGCCCCGGGGCGCGGAGCGGGTCCAGGAGCTTTGGCAGACGGGGCTGGGACGAAAGCAAGTCTGGGCGCTCCCGTGCCCCAGCCGAAGGGTGGGGTGCTCCTCGCAGCCGCTCGGGCTGGGCGGCAGAGGCAGCCCGGCGGTGCCAGCTCGCCGCGCCCCGGGCCAAGCCGCCCTCCTTGGCACAGCCTTCAAGGGCTCACGGCCCGCGGGGCCAGCAGGGAGAGTCCTTCCAGGCAGAGCGAAGGACCCGGGCAGGGTGGAGCGCTTGTCTGTCTGGAAAGACGACGGAGGGAAGCCCCGTTCCGTGGGGGTAACGTGATCGACCGTCCCCGCGAGCAACGGCAAGAAGGAGTTGCCCCTTGGCCAGGTAGCCGCAGTGGCTGATCACGGGGCAAGGAATCCTGATGGGGCTCAGCAGCTTCATTCACTGGTTCTTCGCAAACAACACGCAGCCCTGTCCCTGCCGCTCCAGTTCCTTCGCTGGTTTTGGCCGGAGCGCCGGCTGGTTTGGATGCCGGTGCCTGGCAAACTGCGGAGAGGAAAGCTCTCAGCGGAGAGATTCCAGGGCCGAGGGCTTGCAAACTTCTCCCTCCCGCTCTGCGGTCCTCCAGTCCGAGCCCGCTCTGCTCCTCGGAGCAGCAACGAGGCCTCCTGGCACGAACATCTGCAGCCCCTTCCGAGAGCTGTGCAGGTGCCGGTCGCTTTCTGCCGCCTCCGAGGCAGAAGGTCCCCTCCAAGATGGCAGGAGCCTGGAACGGGCTCCCCAGCCCACAGGGCAGCGCCGGTGCGGCGATGCTGAGCAGCTGTCTGCCTGGCAGGGCTGTTCTACTTGGCAGCCAGACAAAGGGCTCAGGAGCAGGAGGAAAACAAGGCTGGGAGGGAAAGGCGCTCCGGATACCGCGGCGTCTGGCCCCGCAGCAACCACCGCGACGCGGGGAGCTGGGCGAGGCTGGGGAGAAGGAAAGTTTGTCCGGGAGAACAGACGGGGAGAGGCTGCTCGGACCAGGCAGCCAAACTCCCACCCGAGACGGCTGCAAACCCGTCTGCTGGGGTGGGCTGGGCACCGGGAGAGGGTTTGCTGGGCTGGCTCACGGCTGCGGCCACAGCCCCGCCGGCCTCGGCAGTCGGTGTCGCAGCCGGCTGCAGANGGGGGGGGGGGGGGGTCAGTCGGGAGCTTCCAGGGGTGAGAAGGCACCGGGGTGTTGCCAAGGGATCTGTATTGGGGTTCAGGGGTGGGTGCCACTCGTGTGCTTCATCGAGGATGGGGCAGCAAGCATCAAGCATCAGGCACCAGGGTATTGCCAGGGGATCTGTATTGGGGTTCCGGGGTGGGTGCCGCTCGTGTGCTTCATCGAGGATGGGGCAGGGAGCAGCGAACATCAGGCACCAGGGAGTCTGTACTGGGGTCCAGGGGTGGGTGCTGCTCGCGAGGATGGGGCAACAAGCAGCAAGCATCAGGCCAGAAGCAGACTGGTGTGGAAGGACCCCGGGGGCTGTCGGCTTTATCTCGGGAACAAAGAGAGCAGGAGGGAAACCTCGTGCCATCGGCAGGAAGCGGTTGTTGGAAGGGAGCGAGGAACGCAAGGAGCTGCAGCGAGGAGATAAGGGCGGAAGGACAACGGTGCCAACAGGGATGAAACGAACAGTTTTCCCTCTGTGCCAGCGTCCCCGGCAGCCCCAGGAGTGTGTGAGGGGAGTTCGGAGCCGGGGCTGGGGAAGGACATGTTCTGCACCGGCCGTTATCGTCCCAGCAAGATGATCAGCCCTGTGAAGTGTCTTGTAAAATGCTGTTTGCTAGAGCTGATGCTCTCCTCCTCCATTTGAGCTCTTCGAAGGTCGGGATCCTTCCGTCAGGGTTTGAGAAGCCCGTTGGAGACTTGTTACTGCACCTTGGATCTGAGCTTCAGCACAAGAGAGCAGGCTGGAGATAGATCAGGGTTTGAACCGACAGGCCGCTGAATCTGAGCCAGCAGGGTGCCCAGGTGGCCAAGAAAGCCAATGGCATCCTGGCCTGGATTAGAAACTGGGTGTCCACCAGGAGCAGGGCGGCGACTGGCCCCCCTGCACTTGGCACTGGTGAGGCCAGACCTTGGGTACTGGGTCCAGTTTGAGGCACCTCGGTACAAGGGAGACATCAAGGTGTTGGAGCCAGTGCAGAAGAGGGCAACGGGGCTGGGGAAGTGCCTGGAGAATCAGTCTGATGAGGAGAGATGGAGAGTTGGGGCTGTTTGAGGAAGAGGAGGCTGAGGGGAGACCTCATTGCTCTCCACAACTATCTGTGAGGGCACTGTTGGTGCTGGTCTCTTCTCACAGGTCATTAGTGACAGAACCAGAGGGAAGGGCTTCCAGCTCCAACAGGGGAGGGTCAGACTGGACATCAGGAAAAAATTCTTCCTGGAGAGAGTGGTCAGGCCCTGGACTGGGCTGCCCAGGGTGGTGGTTGAGTCCCCATCTCTGGTTGTGTTTAAAAGTTGCTTAGATGTGGTGTTGGGGGATCTGGTTTAGGGGTGACCTTGTAGAGTGGGGTTGATGGTTGGACTCGATGATCCCAGGGGTCTTTTCCAAACCGAATGACTCTGTGATTCTCATGACAATCAGTGTGCAGAAACTTTCAGGAGCCTCTGTGATGATTTTATCTATGATGTTGGACCTCTGGAAATGCGGAGATAAGCATCTGAATATCGGCTCCCTCCAGAAGAAGGAACAGCCATCCCGTCTCTGTGGTGTGGAACAGGGCAGTTGGGACAACCCCAAGTCACCCAGTTCATGAAGACAGACGATGATGAATTACCCTGGAATGAAGGGGCAGACGTAAGGCTTTACCTGCATCAGACACACGCCAGGAGGAAACGGGGACCTGCTGGGCCATCTTTAATTCTCCTCAGAGCTGCTTTAATCCAGGGGGATAAGGAACAAGCCTGGTTTGCACTCGCTCTCCCTTTGCAGGGCTCCACGAGCGTCATGGTGCAGCTCTGTAGGCACCAGCAGCTATCTCAGCTTTTTCCCCCAGATAAAAGGGAACAAACTAGTTTGTCTTCAGGAATGACCTGAGGTCTCCAGCTCCACAGTCCCGATGCCCAGCTGCCAGCAGCTTCTGACATCACGCGCTGCATGTGTGTCGCCTACACCCTCGCTGAGGGATCCAGCACCCTGCCCTGCAGAGCTTTGGGAAGGGAAAAGCTCCTGGAGATCAGTCAGAGCTTGGCTAAGCAGGGGCTGGAAGGCTCAGACTGTGCAAACACTGGCTGCTGCGTATTCCCAGTGGTTTGGGAGGAGCAGAGGTGAGGAAGTCAAACCAGGAGAGGGCTCAGAGAAAATGCAGGGAAAAGAAAAAGAGGAGCGGGACAGGGTGGCTGTTGCCACGACTGAGAAGAGGGAGCTGTACCTAGAGAACACGTCACCTGTGCTTGGGGTGACTGAGGAGATGAGAACATCTTCCAGTCCATCCTCCCTTGCTCAGAAACACTTTCATTGTCAAGTTGCCTCTTAGCATGGAGAAGGTTTGAAAACGTCCCGTGTGAGGGAATGGCTCTGCTGCGTTTCCTGCTCTTCCTGTGAGGAAGAGCTACTTTTACTGTCAGCGAGCAGTCTGCAGAGCAGGGACCTGCAGCCCGCGGCGAACAGCCTGCAGCCTGCACAGTGCCCTGGCATAAGCTGAGCTGGAGCTGCAGGCAGCCCCTCCGAGCGAGCTCAGAACTGCGGTCACCCTGCTAAACCATCAGCCCCGGGGCCCAAGAGCGATGGTGGTTTCATTCTTGCGGCCACACCTGGTTCTAAGTAACTGAAGTGAATCCACAGAGCACACGGCAGGTCGGAAGAACTCGCAGGCACTTCCTTCCCAACCCAACCTCAGAGCAAAAGAACACAAAAGGCAGCTAGTGAAGTCATAGAATCATTAGGGATTGGAAGGGACCTCGAAAGATCATCCAGTCCAGTCCCCCTGCCACAGCAGGATCACCTAGACCAAGTCACACAGGAACACATCCAGGTGGGTCTTAAACATCTCCGGTGAAGGAGACTCCACAAGCTGCCTGGGCAGCCTGTTCCAGTGCTCTGTCACCCTCACTGGGAAGAAGTTCCTTCTCATATTTAGACTCACAGAATGTATTGGGTTGGAAGGGACCTCCAAAGTTCAGCCAGTGCAACCGCCCTACAACAAGCAGGGATGTCTCTAACTAGAGCAGGTTGCCCAGAGCCCCAGCCAGCCTGACCTCGAATGTCTCCAGGGATGGGGCCCACACTGCCTCTCCAGGCAGCCTGATCCAGGGATCCACCACCCTCCGAGTAAAGAGCTTCTTCCCCGTGTCCAGCCACAATCTACCCTTTTCCAGCTCAAATCCGATCGCTCCCTGCCCTTGCAAACAGCTCTTCCCCAGCTGCCTTATGGGCCTCTTTCAGGTGCCCGATCGGGCTTTTGGCTAAATCCCCGGTAGTTCTTAGTCACGTGGAGCCTCCGAGGCTGCACAGCGAGGTGGTCACATACCAGGGTCTCATCCCACCACTGCCGCCTGCGCCCAGAGAGCGGCAAGCAAAACACAGGGCATCTTGTTCTTCCCAGAGTTGCTCCCAGTGAAGTCGGCTCGGAACGAAAAGCAGGACTTCTCTGCCCTTCCTGGGGTCCAGAGAACATCAGTTTAGTCACAGATCTGGACAAGAAGCTTTAGGGACGCGAAGTCCTCACTCAGCCAGCGGTGGATGTCAGGGTTTCTCCATCCTTCAGGACTTGAAGAAGAGCGACACAGTCACAACCCCAAGCACTAGCGTGAGGATATCATCACTGAGTGTGCACCTCTGTCCCTGGGGCTCACGGGTCCCTTCTCTAGCAGCTGAGAGTGGGCACGTTGTTGTAAGGATGGTCTGTGCCACTCTGCACCACAACAGCTGGAGTCACTCACTTGGACTGGAGATAAAATAAAACCCCGTAAGAAGACCACCTACTTCATCTGGTACCAGTTAGAACATTCCCATGTTTCTCCTGTGCAGCGTGGAGCCACTAGGGCATGAGCCAGGGCGGGTTTGAATCACAGAGCTTTAGGGATTGGAAAGGACCTTGAAAGATCATCCAGTCCAATCCCCCTGCCAGGGCAGGATCACCCAGACCAAGTTGCACAGGAACACATCCAGGTGGATTTTAAATGTCTCCAGAAGAGGAGACTCCACAACCCCCTTGGGCAGCCTCTGGGTGATTTGATCTAGGTGACCCTGCTGTGGCAGGGCAATTGGACTCAATGATCTTTTGGGGTCCCTTCCAATCCCTAATGTTCTGTGACTCTCTCCCACTTTGCCTCAGTTCTTCTTATGCAGAGGAAACCACCTCAATGCTCTGTGACTGCGTCCATGTCTCTGCGATGGAGACGGTACCTGCCGTCATGGTGGGAGACACGATGGGCCTCAACCAGCGTTGCTCCAAAGGAGTTTGCTTCCCAGTTCTCCGGAGCAGGATGGGGCTGGTGGTGATGGGCAGTAAGAGCATCACCTTGCACAGACACTAATTAATGTGTTTAATAAAGCTACTAATCACCTCACCCGTCTCAGAGGGGCTTCTGGCCAGGTGTATGTGGGTCTCAGGCTGTACCAATGGAGAGGCTGTCCAGGTCCCAGGTGGTTTGACTGGAATAAACTGGAGGTCTCAGGTACAGATGGACAGGCTGTCCAGGTCCCAGGTGGTTTGACTGGTACAAACTGGAGGTCTCAGGTACCAATGGAGAGGCCATCCAGGTCCCAGCTGGTTTGATTGGTACAAACTGGAGTAACTAAATTTTTACAGAGGTGAACCTGAGACCAACTGATGTGAGGAATAAACCCGAGCATCTCACCGTGACGAAGATGGGCTCTGGGGTGGCAGAAACAGGTGGGAAAGCTTCGTAACCTGAACATTTAGAGAATTTAGTGTGTGGGGGGAGGTTTTACTGCCGCTCACAAGCAGAAAATTACTCGATTATCAGCGAGATCCGTATTTATTTGCTAATCCCTGAGAATCGACATGAACCTGCAAGTGGGGAGGAACCGTGCCTCGAGAGGAAGAAATTAAAAGGGGGGAAAAAAAAGTGGAATCTTTTATTCTAAAATTATCAGCAAGTATTTTCCATCAAAATTAGCAGCGGGGAATCAATAAGCGGTCGGTGGGGAATCAATAAATGGCCCGTGAACGCCCCGTGTGAGGGGAGGCGGCTGGGTCACCCCGAGGGACGAACCCGCCTTCTTCCCCCTCCCTCTACCGGGGGGCTGCCGGCCTGGACCCCCCACCCCCACGGTTTCCCGCTCCCGCCTCAGGCCCGGGCAGGGCCGCTCGAAAGGCGAAGTTGTGCCCAAACTTTGCCAAGTTAACGAAATCCAAGCAGCCCCCTCCCTCTCCTCCCCGCCCGGCTCCTGTGGCGGCGGCGGCGGCCCTGAGGGGAGCTCCATTGTCTGGGAGGGGATGGCCGGGGCACCCGCCCGCCGCCGCCTCCCCTCCGCGCCCCCTCTCCGCGCCGCGGTGCGCGGGGCCGCCGGGCCGGCTGCCATCGCCTGCCCCAAAGTTTCGCGGAGCGGCGTCTCCTCCTGATGTATGGATGATATATTGCATTGTGGGTGTCAATATAACTGACGGCCATATTTGCCGGTGCTGCTACCGCTGTAAACAACCCAAAGTGTCTGGGAGACGCGGAGACGCTTCGCCGGGCTCTCCGGGCGCCTCTCCTCGCCGCTGCTGGCCATGTCTCTGGGAATGTCCTACAAGCCCAACTTGAACACCCACATCCCCGCGGCTCCCCTCAACCCGGGTAAGTCCCGCCGACGGCAACTACGGCGCCAAGTTTCCGGGGAGGCGAGCGGCGGCGTTCGGCGGGGCCGCGCCGGCACCTGAGGGGAAGCCCCGCGCTCCGCTCGCCTGCGCCGTGCCCGGGCCGCTATGGCGGGGCAGCGGCTCCGCGCCGCCATTTCCAGCGCCCGCCCGCCCCGCCGTTACCCCGCACCGCCTCTCCCCCGCTACCCCGCCTCTCCCGCCTCCTTCTACCCCGCTCTTTTCCCTTCCCTTCCCGCCGCGGCTCCCGCCGCCGCCGCTCCGGGATCTCTCTCCATTTTCCTCCATGCTCGGCTCCCCGGGGCGGCTGATTGATCTGGATCAGGAATATTCCGCCGGCGCCTCAGCGAGGACCGCTGCTGGCGGGACGCCGCAAGTGCCGCCCGCACCGCGCCCCGCCGCTCGCTTCTCCCCGCGCCGAGCGAGCGAGGGGCCGCCCCGGGCGGAGGCAGCGAGCGGGACCGCGGCCCCGCACCCGCCGGGACCCGCCGGAGCCTTCGTGCCTGCGGGGGGAATCCCTCAGGCCTCCCTTCCCGCCCGCCCTCGGAGTCTGCCGGCTCGGCGGGCGATCCCGTACCTCTCCCGTTTCCACCTCTCTTTTCTGGGGGGGTGGGGGGCAGCGGTTGCGTCTTTATTGCTTCAATTAAACCCCTTTAAAAATCGATTCCTTTTCCTCTTGCAAACGAGACTCTTCCCGAGCGTCCTCTCTGAAAAGTTTCCTTGATGGCGGTAACTTTTTCCTTTTTACTCTGTTCCCCCCCAACACCTTTTTATTCCCCCCCTCCCCTAATTTCTAAATAACTTGCTCCTGCTCTAAAGCGGGTGTCGGGTGCGGGACTCGGTGCGGGGGCTGAACAAAGCCGCAGCGGTTGCTCTGCTGCGGGATCTTCAGAGGGGATCTCGCTCGTCTCTGCGCTCCGGCTGCTCTTAAACAGAACCAAAATGGAGAAGTTGGTTCTGACTTCATCCCCCTCTCCGTTCCCCGCAGCCCCAGCCCGCAGGGTTGGCGTCAGACCGTCCGCAGCCAGAAATCCGCCCGGTTCTTTTCTGTTCAGAAATACTTTATAATTTTTTAAAAACGTTTTCTTTTGGAGAAGGGAAAGTTTTGCGGTTGGGTTTAGGAGAGAGGGAGAGACCTGCCTGGGCGGTATTTTTTATTCGCGGCTCCGTGAGCGGCTGTAGGCTCGGGCGATGGATGAGCGAAAGGGATCGACAAGGTGCCACCTCCGTTCTGGCTGTTCCAGGAGAGCGGTGATTCTGTTTCCCCGCGAGGGATCGTCGCCAGCCGGCGGATGAGCCGCGGTCCCCGCGCCTCAGACACTTGGATGCTGCGCGGAGCGGAGCTCGCTGTGCTTGGGCTGCGTGTGGCGAGCGCCGTGGGGCCGAGCGCTGCTCTGCGGAGGGGTCTGGAAGCTGGGGATGTGCCAAGGGTTCGATTTTTGACAAAAAGCAGAAGTGTCACCAGAAGGGGGGAAAAGAAAGGAAAGAAAGAAAACAAAGCCCAGCGAGGGAAAGCGTGCTCTTGCTGGCTCCCACGAGAACCTGTGCCGTGCTCTCCGGAACAGCCGTAAAATCGCAGGGAAAACAAAGGTGGTATTTTGCGATGGTGGGTGAGGGGTGGGGATTAGGTCATGCTGTGGGGGGGATCCGAGGCTGCCTGCGCTGCTCTGCAGAATCCCAGCTCACACATGCCGCTCGCCATACGAGCCGAGCGGTGAAGTTTCTGTCCCCCGACCCCTCTCTGTGCTTTCCACCGCTCCGGCTGCGATCGGGCTTTCGGATTCTTTCATGCAGTTTTATCTCCCCCCCACCTCCTTTTTCTCCCCGCTGCCTCTCCTCGTAACAGCAAGTTAGCAGCAGTTTGCTGTCGTGCTGGAACTATTCCTGGCTAAGTTGTCCTCTCTTCTGAGTTCGGATCATCCTCGACACCCCCGGAATCTTTTCAATGAAAGAACGTCCTCTGAATCCAAAATGGGCTCTCGCTTCCCTCCCTGTCTTCTGCCATTATCCTCACGCACCAGCTCTTCCTCTAGCTAGTGGTATTGCCAGCACCGTGGCCTAAGGCCAAGGGAGTTAGACAAAGCAGTCCTTGCAGTTGCACATATCGCGTTCGGAGTGATAGGACTGCAAATGGCCCCCCCTCCTTCCTGGAGCTTAATTCTGACTTGCAGGAGACTGCTGCTCTGTCGTGCGTAAATTAAATACCCTGACCAGGAGGATAAATCCCTGGGTTTGCTCCCAAACCTGAGGTGAAGAACCCCCCCCCCTCCTCGCCCTGTCCTGCAGAGGAGAGGAAAACAGGAAATCTGTCTCTTTTGGCCTGAAATCAGCCCTGCAGAAGCCTCTCTGTATGAATGCTGAATATTTTGGTCTCGGCCGACGGAGGGCTCTGGCCAGCTGTGGATCTCACAGGGATTTTCCTCTGGGAGGTAATGCTGCTTTCCTGCAGTGCAGGGCTTCTGGTGCAGGCAGCATCGACTCGGCTCTGGAGCTGTGTCCCTGCTGCAGAGCAAACTCCTCTCAAGTTTAGGCTGGGAGCAGCTGCTCTAGAATCATATTTAAGCCGTGCTCAGTGTGAGGGGGTCAGTGGGATGAAGCCGTTGCGGTGGGTGGTGGCTGAGCTCTGTTCTTGCACGGGAGCATGTTTGGGACTCGGAACCCTGAAGTCCTGAGGGAGAGGAGCTGTTTGGCAGAGATGGGGGGAAACTTTGGGGAGGAAACTTCTGTGGGTTGTTCGCAGATCTGGGGCTGACTGCAGGTGATGCAGTGGCTCCACAAGTGACTTTGGGGTGCTGGAAGCGTCCGGGTGCTGACTCCTCTGCCTCGCACCAGGCTGGGGGAAGGAGGATGTGTTGTCACAGCAGAATTTGGTGCCTGCCCCTATTCCCTGTTGCCCACATCAGTGGTGACTCTTGCCCCAGGGTGCTTGTGGCCCCTTGCTGTGTTTTGTCTCAGTCATCAGTCACCATCCTGGCGAGTGTGTGCCCTGGGAATCGGGCCCTTGCGGTATGGCTTTCCGGGGTGTCAGTTTGTGTCCTCTTGCTTATCATACTGAATCCTGCAAAGTACTTTTCTACTCATCTGCTCTGTGTTTTGTGATGTTTAACCCTGTTCCTCTGTCAGAGGGCCAGCTGCTGAGCTGGGGTGAAGTAGCATCTCCATGGACGTGCATGGAACCAGGGAGTGAACAGGGCTGTAGTTTGTCTCCCCCCTTGTTTCCTCGTGTTCCGTGGGTCTGTGGATATTCACCAGCACTCGTGCTTGGCTCAAAGTGTGCACGGGTCAGAGGAAAGTAGCTCTGAGACACAAGCCAGCAGAAACAGCTCGGGAATCTTCCCTTGATTTTATTGGAATCCTTGCAGACACGTCAGGCTTCTAAACCCTCTTCCTGTGCTAAGGCTTGAAGCCTGTTGTGTGTAGGATCTGCAAAACAAGTTCCAGCAGACTGTGACAAGGGAAGGAGCTGGGTCTTGGCTCCGCACAAACAAGCGAGGACCTGCACGACAGGTACCGCTGTGGCTGAGGACCAGCGGGGCTGTGGGTGCACCTGCCACACCTCCCGGCAACCCCGAGTTTCTTGGTGAAAGGTGCAAATTCTCGCTGGGAGCTGAAACACAATGAGTTTCCCTAACTGGGGCTGTGGCTTGTGGCTGGAGAGATGGATTTCATTCAGCCCTGAGGAACGATACGGGGCACGCCGAGCCCTTCCTTACGCTGCCGAGATTGCAGTGCGGACTTGCCCGAGTGAGCGGCTTGTTTGTCGCTCTTTCCAGGGGCAGCTTATGTTTGCTATTGTCCATGTCGAGAGGTTGGTTTTTTATAGTGGGATTACTGGGAAGAATACTGCTTGGAGGCAGAGCGGAGAGGAAAGTGCTCATGCTGTAGCAGAGGGGATAATTTCTGGGAAATCAACTCCCCTCTCTGATTCAAAGTGAATTTTGGTGATTTCCGTGTTCTCTTGAAGTCCATTTGAGGTAAAAAGGATCTGCAAATGAAACGGGCCAAACTCGTTTCTGAACTTGCCGTTTTCGAGTGGACTGGTTTGGATGTTTAGAGAACTGGTGCTTTTGGCTTTGGCTACCTGCACGTTTAGCTTCAGAGCACTGGTGTGGTTTTTGCAGTCAGCAAATCTCCTCGCCGTCCCCACCCATCACACGCTGGTTGAGCTGCAGAGCGGTCTGGCTTCACGTGAACTCGGTTCCTTGTGGATGCAAGGGAACTAGAAGCTCTGCCCCTGTTGTGCAACATCCCTTTTAATGAGAATGCGAGGTTCCAAACCTGGAATCAGCCAGACCCACGCACCAGTCTGGGGACCAGAGTGATCTTAAGTCATCCCAACCACATGTGGTGTACGTGGACCAAACACTTTCCTCTTCTGATCTTTTCTTGAGGCAGATAACTCACTAGTGTGGAAATTGCCCATGTCTTGAGCTAGAACAGAATGATGGGGAATCCAAATGACTCTTGTTTTTCTGATTTAAAAAAAAAAAAGGAGGGGGGACAGGCAGAAAAGGCAGGAGGGTAGGAAGAGGAGCCCTAAAACATGACCGTTATCCACATGGAAAGATGAAATCGAGTGAGAGTACTAGAGGAAAGGCCCAGAGTGTGACAGATCAAAAGAGTAAGGCCTCTGGCTGTTAGGGTGAGGAATGTCCTAGTTCTTGCAAACATATCTGTGTGCGCGCGCTGAGCTGGTGGTTTTTCACAAGGATATAGTTTTATTCAAAGGAAGGTCTGTTTCTACCACCAGGGCTGTTTGAGGGGAGGAAAAAGCGGGTGCAAACGTAACTTCCACGGGCAGTGCCACAGGGAGCGTTTTGTGCGGATGAGAACGGGGTCCAGTATTTGAAATGACAACGATTCACTGGAAGGTTGGGGGAAATGTCTGATTTTTGTTTTTCCCTCTGGGTTGGCAACTTCTTTGGAATTCAGCGTGGGGCTTGGCTTGTGCAGATGTGCGTGTGGTGTCCCATGGATGGCAAGTTCTTCTTGAACTTAACATGGAGGGCTAAGGAGACAGATACTCTCGCAGTCAGCCAAAACGCTGCAAACTGTGATTCAGAAACGGCGCAGCTGGTTGAAGATGTTGTGTTTCCCCTGTGCTGGAAGGTACTTTCCTCGCAGAGTGTGTTGGCAGGGCAGCTGTCTCCTGTGTTTGGGTGCAAAACCGCCTGCTTTCGGACACAAGCTACATCCTCTCGGTTGGTCCTTCCAGCCTGGTCGTCTCACACGACATGCCGTCAGGAACCGAAGTGCATCTGAAGCAGAGAAGGAATGTCCTTCCAGGGACTGTACCACGTACCTTGGATAAACTCCAGGCTACAGGTAGCTCTTGACTCCTCCGAGTCAGTTCTACACGAGTGACTTGAGTAACTATTCTGGCTTTGTGAACCAGGGTGGCAGTGGGGCTGTGTAGATGACATGAGATCTGCTAGGAGGGAATCGAGGAGAGCACCCCAGCGTTCCTGTCCCGCTGCTTCCTTGCAGGGCGCACGGTGAGCTGCCTTTCCTGTTAGTTTCTCCAGCAATAGAACTGAGAATGAAAACCTAGATGAGCAAACTGCTGTCACTGCTCAGGCTTGGAGTTGCTGAAGGGATCCCTGCAAACCTATTGGAAATTAGTGGGATGATTCCTGTCAGTGGGAGTTTAGGCAAACAAAGATTGATTCTAGATCCTTTGTCTCCCGGAGTGTTAACTTGGGCTCAGAGAGAGAGAGAGAAGGGAAAGATTGTGACACAAAAATCTCCTTTCTGTTTGCTGTATTGTCAGACACCCCTCCCTTCAATTAATAAAGATTAATATTGATTAACAAGAAAAACATCTACATTTTGGTGGGGGAAAATGCTTCTGGCAGTCTTCTGTTTGAGTACAGAGAGGAAGGACACTGCTGGCACAAGAACAGTCGGGCATGTGAAAGGGTTTGTGCACATTTAATTAGGAAAGTGGAGGGAGGAAAGCGTGAGTGTTAATTTAGGTTTTAAAGAGCAGCGAGGAGTTAGGGTCATTTGGGAGGTGATACAGGGTGTCACTTAACTGCAGCACCGAGCACACTCCCTTTTCCATTCCATCAGTTCTGAACTGTCTTGTCTCCATTGTCAGTTTAAGCTCAATTTAGATCCCCCCCCCCTTTTTTTCTTTCTCTCTAGCGAATTCCTAATCATTCACTGATTATTTTTTTTTTTTTTTGGCTGGGTATTGACTGTGGGACTTACTGGCCTAATTTTTCTCACTAACTATAACAGTAATAGCTGGTGATGATTATTTTTGGTTTTAATCTGAGATAAACAGGATGTTCAGACACCCAGCTGTATTTTGGGTTAATTGAGTAATAGTCACCCAAGACCCGGGGCTTCTCTGGGAGATTAACATCCGAAGCGATAGGTCAGAAAGCTCGGGGTCCGTTGCCCTGTGAGATACTGACACCCCCACAATTAATTTCATTTTCAGGATTGCGTCACCTTAAATTGAGGTGAAACCAAGGATTTTTCTTCTTTCCCTCCCCTCCAGCTGAGTTTGACTGGCACAACTTCTGTCATGGATGCACGGCAGCTGGCACCGCGGCCAAGTCAAATCCTTTCCTTTGTTCTCCGGGCCTGCTGCTGCTGCTGATAAAGTGGTCGGCGCATGGCATTATGTCTTATTACATTTTTGATGCAGACTGCAAAGAAACGGGTAAACTCACCATGGTTACCACGATCTGTCATTTGGCAGGGCACGCCGTACTCAGCGATGGCCTCTAGTGTCTGCAGCACAGTTCTGCATATGTCGTGGGTACAGTAGACAATACAGCACCCTTGGCCGCGCGAGCGACGCAGCCCCGCTCAGCTGGCTGCTCATTGAAATGGGCAGCGACGCTCCAACTGCAGCCGCACGTTCTCACTCGCAGTTGCCAGCTAGAAGTTCTTGTGTGGTGTTGGCAGAGTCGCTCCGTGATTCAGGCTCGCATGCCGAGGCCAACTGCTGGCCGCCGCAACGCTGCGCGCGGCCGGCGTTCGCATCTGTGGGACTTTGCTGGTCGGGCCCTAAATTCCTTGTTTTGTCTTGGCACGTGACGCTCGAGTGGGGTTTGTTTCTTATCTCGCCATAACCCGCTGTGTTACTTCCTGCAGACCAGCCGCTTGCCGTCGCTTCAGTCCACAGAAGCCGAAACAATCGCTAAATTAGCTGCCCTTTCATTACCATGAACCGATGCGACGGCAATAAATGGGGTTTTGTTTTGCACAGGCTGCAGCCAGAGCAGGGCTCCTGCACCTGGTCATCCCAGTCCTTTGCTTTAGTCCAGAGCTTGGAAGCTCCCAGGTCTTGTATGCAACTGCTCGTGGTAACAGTTGAGGAACAAGTCTCTGCAAGATGGGTCTTTTGTTTTACTGTACGTGAGGAAAAATCGCTTAAGACTTTCCCTGCTTAATTGAGGTAATTAAGCCTTCTTACCTTGCAGCACAAGGGGCTCATTAATATTTTGGAAGCATGTTGTAGTCCTCGGAGGAAGCGGCGTTGCTTGCTGTTGTGTCGTGTTTGATAGCTGTGGAAATGCTGTCAGCCGGACTCGAAATCTTGACCGAGTTGTGCGGGCAGGAATCCTACAGCTGCGCGTGTGTTTGGAGCTGGTAACGTGAAGAAGGAGTTGAGGGAGCAGGCAACAGGTGTGGGTTTCCTTCGCAGGGCTGTGTGGTTTCTCTCTCTGAGGTTTTCCTGTCCTTTGGCACCTTAGTGATGGAAACGCAGATCGCGATGCCGTGAAATTTAGCAGCTTAGTTAAAGAAGAGAAACCTCCACTTCTTTTTTTAAGGTGACCTGGTGACCGGGCTGTTTCAGGATTAAAACTAAGAAGGTGCTTTCTTCTTGTAATGACAACATCATCATGGTGAAATCCTGGGGTTAATGCCTAAGTGGAGAGACTGCCCCAGCTGAGGACACGAATCCCTTCCACTGCGTTCAGCAGCGCTTTCTCCAGTGTCACTGCTGCCTCACTCTGCGTAGTGAGAGGAAGACATGAATGAAACCACTTGCAACTTCAAAACAGGCTGCAGCTCCACGTAGTTCTGAGCCCCAGTGACTTCAGCATCAGTTTAATTTAGATTTAAATGAAGGCTGCTAAATGAGATCTGTTCCTCAAATCAAAGACAGTTGGGAGTTTTCAGCAAAGGAGTTTGTAAGGGGGAAGGTTTTTTTCCAGACAGCAGGCAGCCTGTGTCTGTGCCTAGAGCTTCGGTGGATGCAGGGGCACTTCAGCTCCAAGAGTGAGCAAGTGGAATGCTGTAAGGCTGCCTTAGTCTGGGGTCTGGAACCAGCAGGCCCTGCAGTGCCCTTGTGAAATGGGAGGTGTAACTAAGCCCCCTAAGAAAAAGTCTTCACATTGTTTCTCAAACCCACATCCTTACCGCTGCAGGGCCAGTGCGGGGAGAGGTGCTGTGATTGATGGTTTGTTTCTAGGGCAGTTGGTCAATAATGATGTTAGAGTCTGTTTCTGTAACTGCTGACTGACTCAAAACCCTGCAGATCTGGATATCAGATTTTTTTTTAACTTGAGAAAAATCAACTGTGTTCAGTTCTGGGCCCCCCCCGAGTTCGAGAAGGACACAGAGCTGCTGGAGAGAGTCCACTGCAGAGCCACGAAGATGATGAAGGGAGTGGAGCATCTCCCTGCTGAGGAAAGGCTGAGGGAGCTGGGGCTCTTGAGCTGGGGAAAAAAGGAGACTGAGGGGTGACCTCCTTAATGTCTATAAATATGTAAAGGGTGGGTGTGAGTCTGTGACTCTGTGAACTGTAACCCAGAGTGATGTTATAAAGTTGTGGAGATCTGGAGCTTAGGGACAGGGTTTAGCAGAGGGACAGTTGGGATAATGGTTGGACTCAATCACAGAACATTAGGGATTGGAAGGGACCTCAGAAGATCATCCAGTCCAATCCCCAAACCACAGCAGGATCACTTAGATGATCTTAAAGATCTTTTCCAACCTGCACACTTCTGTGATTCCACAACCTTATTTTTCCTTGGGGTTACTCACCCAGCACCGTTTGACTGGCTAGAAGCATTTGGCAGCTCTCCTGGCCGGCGATGTCACGCAGCGAGCGGCAGATCCGATACACCTCGACGGGCTGTCCCCTATGAATAGTTGTGGAGTCGGCTGAAAATAGCGCTGGGGGTAACTCGCGCTGGCCACGTGATGCCACTTTGAGTTGCAAAATGACGTTCAGATAACTTGCACTGAAAAGGTAAAAATAGCCCCAGCGCGTTAGACTCACCCGTGTGGAATGCCTCCGTGCAGAAATAGGGCTCCTTAATATTTAGGGTTTGCCTGGGCAGAGCAGCCTGCCGTGCTGCGCTCTTTTGTGCGCTGGTAATGCGCTGTTTTTCCAGCAGACGAGAAAGAAACGTCACTTGAGCCGTTCTCCTCCTCCCAAATTGACTCTGAAATGTCATTAGTGAGCTGAGACCAAGGTGAGAGGTCACGGCTTTAGAGAAAGCGAGTGATTAAAATGTGTCCCATTGTAACAGACTAATTAATCTTTAGATAATAACAGGGGTTTTGGTTATTTTCCACCCCCCCCCCCTTGTCTCTGTACAGCTGGGAGCGTTCACTCTCCCTCCACGAGCATGGCAACATCTGCACAGTACAGACAGCTTATAAATGACTACGGACCCCCGTCCCTAGGCTATACACAAGGGATGCAGGTATGGCTCTCTGCTTGTTGTTCTTCTTTAATCGGATCCCTCGCCCTGCGTTTGCGTGGTAGCGTGATTGTGGCCCGTAACCTGAGGTGTTCCTCCCTCCCTCCCTCCCTTCCTCCCACCAAGATCTGAAATCAAACCCAAATGGCAGCCTGATTCATCACACATGTCTCGGGATCAAATTAGACTAAGCGGAGTGCTGAGTGAGATTGGTTGCTAATGAACTGTTAGTCCCATTCCCTCTGAGTCACGGGGAAATGTCTCTTGTGTTCCCATAGGAAGGGCTCTAACATGTTTCAGTTGTTAGAAACCAAATATTTCTGTATTATTGTTCTTTGACAAATTAAAATCCACTCTCCCGAAGAGTGTTGTGGGTGGTCCTACTGGCCACTACAGGAATCCACTGGGAGACTTCCCATGAAATGTGTTGGACTTAATAGGATTTCCTTTATGGGGCAGGTAGCTTTATCTGCTTCTCCCCCTCCCTGCCTAACCAACTTCTCCACACCTAAACACTGAAAAAGCAGAAACAGAGTTAAATCAGCAGTTCTCAGTTTGCTGTTCTTGCAGGACTGGTTTAACTTCTGTTTCACCTGAGGTCCTGGTGTTGCAGCTGCATCCTGCCACTTGATCCTGAGTTTTGAAGGACTCGTAGCACAACTGCAGCAGCAGCCACAAAAAGAAAATGATGTTTAAATAATGAAGCTGTAGTTTGAATCTTCGGAAGAGGGGCTTCCAGGGCAAGTTGTGGGTCCTCCCTGTTGTCTCCAGTGGCTGCTCGTTGTGATTAGCAGTGTTGGACTGAGCTTAATCTGCTTTCGACTACAGGGTACGAGCAGCAGTCAAGTACCGCAAAGCAAATACGCAGAACTTCTAGCTATCATAGAAGAATTAGGAAAAGAGATTAGACCCACGTACGCTGGGAGCAAAAGTGCCATGGAGAGGCTAAAAAGAGGTAAGTGTTAAATTTAAGGGAAGAAGTTGTGTCCCGTACACTTTGGGCACCGACCGCTTGTGTTCAGCTTCACGTCAGCCGTCTCCTTTGAAGGCAGAGAATGCTGTCTTGAGCTTTTCTTAAACTGGGTGTATTATGTGGTCCCAAAACCTTGAGATCCTCTGCTCATGCTGCACGGGATGGATAAACCGGTGACAGAACGTGTTTTGGGTGCGCAGGGGGAGTTTTGGTTAATGCAAAGCCTGTTTTGGAACCCGTAAGGTGGCTCATGGACGTGTTCTTTCGTGTTCCTGGTTACTTCCTTGCCCCTTTGATTCCCTTTTCTCCGAAACACCATTGTTTACTTCTCACACACAGCCCCCACCTACTTGGGCAACTTATTTGCCCCTGGTTTTTGTGTGTCTGAATCACAGAGCATTAGGAATTGGAAGGGACCTCGAAAGATCATCTAGTCCAATCCCCCTGCCACAGCAGGATCCCCTAAAGACCCTGGGAGATCTAAACAGGGACACCTAAAGAAATACCAGGTTGTGGGAGTTTGCACTAAGGCTGGTGGGGAGAGGAGCCACCAAAAACCACCCCAGAAAGCTTGTCAGGAGAGGCAGTTGAGATGTCACAGTGGTTCCTCCTCCCTGGAGTGCTGGGCTGCTCAGTTGTTAACCTGTTGTCAATAAGACACCACTCCTACGGGAAGTAGCTTTTATGTCTCTCTAGCTTTGCCTTGTCAGCTGAAAGGGGTAATAAACACCCTTTCCTTGCAGTGTAAAAGAAACCCCTGCTTACCCCACCGCTGACATCAGCACGACGTTGTCCCCTGCAGGGACGTGCGAGGGATATTTCTGAAGGAGCTTGGGCCAGCTCCTGGAATGACCCCAAAAGGCCATCGAGGGCACTTGTGCGGGCAGCGCTGTCCTTTGCTTCCTCCCTTTCCTTGCCCCCTCGTGCTGAGCTTGGCCCGCTCAGCCCCGAAAGGGAATGTTGTTGTTGCAGACTAACTTCACCAGCTCGCGAATCCACCTTAGGTTTGCCCAAGACTACAAAGCTTTATTTAAGGCTCAGCCATTATGAGTAATATATCTGCCGTGACACGCAATAAAATGACTAGTAGCTGTTCTGGGAAAGGATGCAATAAAGTCGGCCGATGAGTGGTAAGTGGAGTCTGGCCCAGCTAAAATCAATGTTGCTGGAGTCTCTCTTTATTGCATTGCTTGAGTCAGAATTAATAGATCATGAGTGGCAGGAGGCTAATGGGGCAGCTAGAGAGACACCGGGAGACACGCAGACGTTCGCTGAACTCAGTCGAGTGAGGAGAAGTTGTTTGGCGGCTTCTCGCAGCGAGTGTGTGGTTGCCTAATGTAGGTTTGAGATCCAGTGCTGCTGCTGCTGCTGTAGCAGAGAATCCCAAATAAATACCTTTTGCTGCCATCTTTTGGTCACAGTCAGCTCGCGGTCCATTTTGGGAGAGGAGTGGCCCAAGGAGCATGTGCAAGTGCCAGAGCAAGAGTGACTGAGGGCATCCACGTGACTGCAGCCACCACGGCCATGTGGAGGTTATCCTTCAGTAAAGTCCCTGTCCCCAGCTCTGCCCGTTCCTAAGCACAGAGGCTACTGACCTCTAAAGTTGGCCAAATTCCCGGTGTTCTACATGATTCAGAGTAGCTCTGCTGCATAAACTGGGCGCCCTGCCACCAGCTCCAGGTCTGATGGGCTGCTTGGAGTACCCTGCTGCACCCACAGCTGTGGGATGCAGCTTCATTTGTCAGCGTTGGTTTAACCCCCTGCAAAGCCTCGCAGCCGTCGAGTCCCAGCACTCCTTGGATGTAAAGGCTGTTACTGTGAGCTGGCAGCCTTACAGAAACACAATCTACAGAGAGATTAAACCTCAGCTATTGCCTGTTGTCCTTTCTCCACCTTGTTAAGAAGGGTGATGGAGCAGAGAAATCGCCTTCTGTCTTGTCCTGTCAGTAAAACACAACCTGGTTTGTTGTGGGAAAATCTGCCCATCTTTGGTTTTAAAATCCATCTCCAGCTCTGCTCCTTCAGCCGCTCTGTGAACGTGAATCGAGATTTAGTTCCAGGATTAAGAATCAAGGTCCAGATTGCTGGAACTCAGAGGCAACAGGACTTGTAGTGGAAAATTCCACATTATGTCTCTCAGACGAGAGTAGATATGGCAGCGAGTAGAGTGGTGATGATTTACGCTGGGAGTGGAGCCAGTGTGAAGAGAGAACTTTATGCAGACACCATGAAAATTTCTTACGCTTACAAGAGACGCTTGTGTTTAAGCAGCATTGTGAAGGCTTGGATTTGATGCATCCTCTCTGAGAAGACTGTCCCAAGACACTAAGATTTTCTGAGCTTGCTCAAGTAACTCCCCAGATAACTTCATTTTCCCCCCCACTCTTTTGTAGAAAAATAACTCACAGGTAGTAGGATGTGTTCCTCTGTGACTTGGTCTAGGTGATCCTGCTGTGGCAGGGGGATTGGACTGGATGATCTTTCGAGGTCCCTTCCAATCCCTAATGATTCTGTGATTATTTCCCCCCCATTAAGTTCCTGATTTTAAATCATAGAATCATTGGGGATCTCGAAAGATCATACCCAGGAGGAATATACCCAGGAGGGTTATAAAAATCTCCAGAGAAAGAGACTCCACAACCTCCCTGGGTAGCCTGTTCCAGGGCTCTGTCACCCCCCCTGTGAAGAAGGTCCTTCTCAGATTGATGTGGAACCTCCTATGTTCTANCCCCAGGTCCCTTTCTCCTACACTGCTCTCCACAGTTCCCAGACTCTACTGGTCCCTGGGGTTGTTCTTGCCCAGATGCCAGACTCTACACTTACCCTTGTTATACTTCTTTACCTTTCTCTCTGCCCAGCTCTCCAGCCTGTCCAGGTCTCACTGAATGGCAGCCCAGTCTGCTGGGGTGTCAGCGACACCACCCAGCTCCGTGTCATCAGCAAACTTGTCACTGCAGACTTGCAGATAACCCCCTGCAGCCACAGACTGGGGGATGAGTGGTTGGAGAGCAGCCTGGCAGAGAGGGACCTGGCCGTACTGGTTGGCAACCAGCTCAACAAGAGCCAGCAGGTTGCCCAGGTGGCACAAAAGGCCAATGGCATCCTGGCTTGTATTGGCAATAGTGTGGCCAACAGGATTAGGAATGTCATTCTCCCCTTGTACTGGGCACTGGGGAGGCCTCCCCTCGAGTACTGGGGGCAGTGCTGGGCCCCTCACTTGGGGAAAGAGAATGAGGGGCTGGAGTGGGTCCAAAGGAGCAGTGAGGCTGGGGAAGGGACTGGAGAGAAGGTCTGATAAGGAGAGGCTGAGGGAGCTGGGGGTTTTAGCCTGCAGGAGACTCGGGGGGGACCTTCTTCCCCTCTACAACTCCCTGAAGGGAGGTTGTAGTCAGGTGGGAGTCAGGCTCTTCTCCCAGACAACTAGCACCAGGGCAAGAAGACAGGGCCTGAAGCTGCCAGGGGAGGGTTAGGCTGGATGTTAGGAAGCCCTTCCTCATGGAGAGGGTGATCAGAGCCTGGACTGGACTGCCCAGGGCAGTGGGGGAGTCCCCATCCCTGGAGGTGTTGAAGGACAGCCTGGCTGTGGCCCTTAGTGCCCTGGTCTAGGTGATTGTGGCGGTGTTAGGTCCTGGGCTGGGCTGGATGATCTCAGAGGTCTTTTCCAGCATCAATAATTCCATGATGCTGTGAAGTCTTCCCCTGCTCTGATTCCTGGTTTAGCATTTCTAATGCCATTTTGGGAAAGCAGACTTGTTCAGCAGCAGCAGCTGTTTGGGAAGGGAGCCATCTCCCTCGCTCAGGTGTGCCACGGTAGCCTTGGCAACTTGGGACAGAAAGACCTTTCTCTGGGCTGTTGCTGCACGTGTGACCTGGATGAGATGATCTCAAACGTGTCCAATTCTCTTGCAGGCATTATTCATGCCAGAGGACTAGTTCGGGAATGCCTGGCCGAGACGGAGCGAAACGCAAGGTCCTAGCCCGCTCGCTGGCCTGCAAGATTTTCCATCTCTTAAAGAAGAAAAAGTAACACTTAACTCCTTTTTGACTCTGGCAACGTTCAGACAGATCCCTTTATTTTGAATGTTTATCTTTCTCAGTTTGCCCTTCCACCAGTGTATAGTTACGGATGAGAAAACACGGAATTTTTCAACTTGCCGAGGGTTTGCATTTTGTAGAGACCTTTGAAACTCCCTAAAACGTTTCTAAAACTGACCTGCATGCGGAGGAATGCTCTTTCTCTCCCAGGCTGTATTTCAGTTCTCTTCTTATCCAGCCACAGCCTCATTCTGTTGGGTTTTTTTTCCTTGCTTTATGACTATATTCACTTAACCCCCCCCCCCCAGCTGTCAAGTCTTTCACAGTTTGACAGAAGCTCTAAGGGTTTTTGGTTTTGAATAAACGCAGCGTAGCATGTTGTACCTAGTAGTCTGCTAAGTCACAGTTTGTCATTCAGCATAGCCCCTGCTTAGCAAGAGCCTCCCCCCTTTCTCTTCTTTTCCCTTCTCTTTCGTTTCGCATAAACATTTGCATGACTGTTAGTGTTCTGAAGTCCATTTAAAGTGCATGAGTTACATGGGAAAATAGGGAAACCTATTACAGACCAAGAAGGTCCTGGACAGCTGATTTCTACGTTAAGGCTGGAGATTTTCAGTTGAAAGTTTGCCAAAAACAAAAGAACATTCTGGATAAATGACTAAACCTGTTCTTTGCATCTTTGTATGTATTTATTACTTGACGTAATAAAGCTTATTTTCATTAACAGTTTGTATTAAAACTACGTGCGGTCGCTTGAATCAGGTGCATGCTCCAGGATCGAGGACTCTGAGCGCAGAACGCGTTAACCTTCATGCAGGAGGCTCAGGCTGAGGAACAGGCATCGGTGGAGAGGTTCCATCCATGCGGTGACCTCTGGTAAGAAGGTGACGTCGTTCTAGTAGTCTCTCTGCTGCTTTGCTAAAACACACTACGGCTTCTGTGTGGCCAGAACTCGGTGGCGGCAGCGAGAGTGCTGTCAAAAGCTAAAGAGAAGCTCTGGTTAGAGTTGTTAGCAGTAGTAAAACAGGCAACTGGAGTTCACTAGTGGCTCTAAAGTCACAGTAACAAAGGAATTGGTGCTATTTGGGTGACATGAGGGACTGCCAACGTGAGTGGAGATACCACGTTTAACAGCAGCAGAGCATAACCACTGCAAATGGCTGTAATTCACTGTCGTGCAGTCACATCTGTGTCCTGAAGAACGTGGATTATTTGGGCTCTCTGTTCCACATGTTGCTATGGATACTTGAGGGAAATACAAGTATTAAGAAGCAGAGTGAATGACTTCATAGCTTGGATGAAATGGATTCTGAGGCCTTGGGAAGCAGCCTGTGTTGTTCTTTACCTTATGTTCCTTACCTTAACGACCCAATTTTCCCTCTGAACTGAAGGATGTGCCTGACCAGCCCTCACTTGTGCCTTTCCCAGTGATCATCAGCATTCTGGGTAAGATGTGTAAAGCTGCTGTTTAAGCTTCAGAACTGAGCAGGACACAGCAAAACGGGTCTGAAGGAGGCAGCCAGTGCCTGGTGTGTGTTATGTCCACGTGTCTGTTTCACCACTAGAACCAGTATCTGCACCTGGCCACCCTTTATAAAGGATTTAAGTCACCAGAGGCACTCTCCGAGTGAGGATGGAAAGTCAGAACCTTTTAGGGCTGGTTTTACGTACTGGAACTCCCACGAAGCGTCGTATGAGGTATCAGCTGGGCAGAAAGAGGTCTCCTGAAGTATCCTTTGTCTCCATTAGCAAGAGTAGGAAGTTCATAGTCCCTTTTTAACAAGGATTGGTTTATCATCTTCTGAACTTGGCAGAAGAATGGATGGCTAAATGTGATTAATGAGCTGGTGGCAGACAGAGCAGAATAGATGACTGCTTTTATCGCTTCAGTTTTACAGGAATAGCAGGTCACTACTCAGTTCTTCAGCGGCACTTACGACGCCCGACATCATCTGTTAGTTTGGAAACTGCTGAGGTTTAATGACAAAACGGATCCCTTAACCCTCCTAGGGCAGATCAGCATTTCACACATTTATTTCTTATCCAGTTCTTGCATCTCTTTTAAAAGCTTTTTCCTTTCTAGGTTTTCCTTTGTTCTTCTTTTCTTCTCCTGCTTCTTCTTCTCTAATGCTTTTTTCTCTTTAAAAACATCACTGTCTTGACCTTTGTAGAGAAGGTCAACTTTCTGCTGCAGGATTTCTCGGGCTATTTTTCGGTTCTTCTCCACTGATCTTGTTTGATGACACTGAAGAAAACACAGTGAGATGTTTTTACTGGAACTTTAACCTGTGTATTCATCTGCTGTCCACGTCAGTCTACGTATCCCTGCCATTACAGTCAAGAAACTCCCCTCCCTGCCAAGCCAAGAGCATCCTCTCCCAAGAGCTGCTGGTACCTTTGTGTGCAGCAGATAGATTTTACAGAGGCTGCCTAGCAATTAGCTGCTGTTGTAACTTGCCACACTGACTTTTGCGTTAATCAGAGAATCATTCAGGTGGGAAAAGACCCCCGGGATCATCGAGTCCATCAACCCCACTCTACATGTTCACCCCTAAACCAGATCCCCCAGCATCACATCTAAGCGACTTCTGAACACATCCAGGGATGGGGACTCAACCGCCACCCTGGGCAGCCCAGTCCAGGGCCTGACCACTCACTCTGTGAGGAACTTTTTCCTGATGTCCAGTCTGACCCTCCCCTGTTGAAGCTTGAAGCCCTTCTCTCTGCTTCTGTTGCTACTGACCTGTGAGAAGAGACCAGCACCAACATCTCTACAGTGTCCTTGCAGATAGCTGTAGAGAGCGATGAGGTCTCCCCTCAGCCTCATCCTCCTCAAACTGAACAGCCCCAACTCTGTTAATCTCTCCTCGTCAGATTTATTTTCCAGGCCCTAATGCTGCCACATTCCCTTGGAAAGCTGCTTCTGAACTTCACTTAGCAGTGTCTTCCCCGTGTGACAAGGAAGCAAAGTTTGATTTCAAAGTATTCATCCACATGAAGAAGGTAAGAGGAACCTGCACGGTGACTATGAGTGACACACTAAGGAAAACATTCTGAGTCACACAGAAGAGGGATGGGAAGGTGGCAGTTGTCACTGAAAGGCAGCTCCAATGAAGAGAAATTTCTTGAATGCTTTACCGCAGGTGGAAGCCAGAAGATCAGCTACTCCTCGCTCCCCAAATTTTTTGATCCTACTGAAAATCAAACCAGCTTCTGGCTGAAATCCTTTATAATGTAGAGGAACTTTTCCTCGGTGACATCTGCACTGTGATTCTGCTTTACTGCGAAAGGAGTCCTGGAAGACTTGATGCAACCTGTGCCCTACTGCAGTAAACCATCATTACCTTCACTACAATCCCAGACGGAACATGCTTCAAGACAACACAGTTGTTTGTCTTGTTTGTGGCTTGACCTCCTGGGCCATCGCCTCTTACAAACTGTTCCTGTAATTCTGCCTCTGTTATTTCAAGGAGATTGGAGTTCTTCTTTCCTGCTGCCTGAAGTAAGGGCACTCCGGGCAGAGAAAACAGCTGCTTCCTCAGAACCCATGGTCCCCACCACGGCGGTCGTATTTCTCTCAGTAAGAATGTAAAATGAAAGAAACTTGGAACATTCATGCAGAAATGAGGACACAGCTTCTCGGGAATGAAACCTGAAATAAAAGCAGGGAATAGAGTTCACTGTGAAAATCCTTGTGTTCAGATGGTCTAGTTTAGCTGCAGGCCTTGAGCGATGTTTTGATACTCTGATTTGTTTTCAAGGACAGCTGAAGTGGTTGCAGACGTATTTCTTAGAATCATAGAATGTTCTAGGCTGGAAGGGACCTCTAGAGGTCATCTAGTCCAACCTCCCTACACCAGGGACAACTCTACCTAGGTCAGGTTGCTCAAAGCCTCATCAAGCCTGACCTTAAATGACTCCAGGGATGCGGCCCACCACCACCTCCCTGGGCAGCCCATTCCAGACATCAGCCATCCTCACATTGAAGAACTTTTTTCTAATATCCAGCCTAAATCTTGAAATATTTAGGGTTCTGAAGGGAGTTTTGGTTCTTAGGGCAGTTAAGGTTCTTAAAATAGAAAAAGGTGAGGAATCTTCCACTGGGGGCTGCCTTAAACACTGCTCTAAACAACTGAAAGAAACCTGCTGGAAGAAGCAGCAAATTTATGTAATACAACTGGCCTAATAGTGTCACTCATGTCTTCCCAAGTTTGCTGGTTTCAGTCACAGAATGAAGAGGAGGCAGAAGGGAAAAAACCTCCAAACCCCAAAAAAGCAAGATGTATGTAGAAAATTTCTGACCCAAGACACTGGGTTTTGGATCTGTCACAAGAGAGCTCAGACTGCACAGAGATTCATAATGGTAAGAGGGATGTGGGACTGCTCGGTCAAAACAGCTGACTGATGGTGCTCAGAACTCCAGCATCAGACAGGTTCATGACTGTCAGTTCTGGGATGCCTGTTAGTACAGGAAACCCACTACAATCCAAATGGATTTCATGATCCAGACTTGTCTTCTGATCTTGCTCTGTTATAGCTGGGGGTTTTTTTGAGGTCAAGCCCATAGGATAGGATTTGCAGATGTGGAAAACTCAATCAGGTCTATTTTCTATGTTGATCCTGGTAACAAGCTTTGCGCCCCCTGCTCTACTCTCATCACTTTCTATAACCCATCAGATGGAGGAAAAAACCTAGTAGGAGTAAGTGGACCACCAAGCTTTCCACTGCTGCTTCACGTGCTGATTCCAACCAGGTCAGGCTATTAACAAAGGCAGAGAAGTGTGTATGGAAGTACTCATTATCCTCCTCCTTAACAAGGAATGTCTGTGCCTACCTCTGTCAAAGGGCAGCCTTCAGCAAGGCACTAGATCAGCAAGAAAACAACACACTGCTGTGCTTGAATTACTGTGTTCGAGTTACATGAGCCTTCAGCCTGTGAAGAAGCAGCACTGAGCAATAAACATCCATCGAAGCTGAACTGTTCAAGTAATAATTTCAAGGAAGCTTTTATTGGCAAGGAAAGACATCCACTTGGTGGCACCAGAAGGCAGTAACAACCTGTCTTGAGAAAAACCCACAGAAATCAGCAGAACTACTACCTAGTCCTCAAGTGAGACTTTACTCGGCAGCAGGTTTAATATGGGCACTCCCCATTCGAACTGCTTGGAACCTGTCAAATCTCACAGGTTCCTGAGATCTGACCAGGTAACTAAATCATGTAAATCATAAGGAAAAATCACATACTGAAAATTATTAAATATTTTAAAGCCTGTTTCTACTTCTTGACACTACAGCTGTGAACTAGGAGTAAACCTACATGGTGTTAGTGAGCTTTCTCGTGACTTCAGTTAGCACAGAAAGTCTCTGAGAGACACGTGCCTTAAAATGCACAAAAGACAGAACCAATAATGTAGGTTAGAATGTAAAAGCTTTGCTTATGGGATTTTTAAGTGTAACTGGAGCTGTGTCACTAAGGACACGAATCTCCCTGTTTTGAAGCATGAGACTGACCAGCTGTTTGATCTCACTGGAAGCACACTGGGCTAGCAGGACTAGGCTAGCACTCTGGAGTTAATTACACGATGCTTCAATGCAGTTTTTGCTGAAAAGTTAAAGAGGGGAGATTTAGGTTAGATCTTAGGAAGAAATTCCTCCCTGTGAGAGTGCTGAGGCACTGGAACAGGATGCCCAGGGAGGTTGGGGCTGCTCCATCCCTGGAAGTGTTGAAGGTCAGGTTGGATGGGGCTCTGGGTAACCTGATCTGGTGAGAGGCGTCGTCCACGGCAAGGGGTTGGGGCTGGGTAAGCTCCTTCCCAGCCCAACACAGTCCCTGTACAGACACCGGCACCGGCTATCCCACGCGTCCAGGAGCCGCCGCGCGTACCGGGACCTCGGCAGTGGCTCCAATACAACCCCACACCCGCCCTGGGCCTGAAAGCACGAACTGGGTCTCGGTTCCTGACCGGCTACAAAGACCCGGACCACCCACCGAAGCCCGAGCTCGCCCAGGCGCCGTCATCTTACCTCCTGCACACGCGCGGCACCGCCCACCCCGAGCTCCCGCCCAGCAGCTATGCGCGTGCGCGGCGCGTGGAGGCCTCGTGCACGCAAACATAATTGTCACTTGAGTAGCCAATCGCTGCTTGAGGGGGCGGGATTACGCGCGCCGTTTACCCAATCAGATTCCGCAACTCAGCGCGGCGCGCAGCCGCATTAGCCAATCCCCTCGCGGCGACGCGTGTACTTGGCCACGCAGCCAATCAGAGCGGAAGGCGCGGCCTGGCGCGCGGTCAAGGCGACCAATCAAGAGTCGGATTCTGCCCCCCTTGCCCTCTGCCCCACGGCGTTCGAAACGCGGCCGCCAGTGACCGGTAGGAAGGTAGCGGGACGTGCCTGTTCACCTCCCGAGGGAGGAGGCAGCTTCGAGCCGCTGTAGCGCCTCCTCCTGGACCCCCAGCAATGTTGGTAAGAGTCGGCGGGCCCCGGGGACAGCGCCAGGAGCGGGTCCACTTGTCCGCGTAACCGCCCGCGAGGCCGCCGCCACCGCGCCGTCCGGCCCCTTTTCTCGGTGAGTGGCGCCCTCGTCAGCCAATTGGAGGCGACGGCGTTGTCAACATTCCGGAGCGCGAGGGGCGGCTGCCCAATGGGAGAGACGGGGCAGGGCTTCAACTGACGGGGGACGGTGTGGGCGGGGTGTCGGGGTATGGGGGCAGAGCGAGGATGGGGCGGCTGTGCAGGGCGCGGGTAGAGCTGAGGGTAAGGGCCGGTGATGAGGGAAACTGGGCCGGGGGCTCGGTGTAAGGTGGGCGTTGTCGCGTGGGAGAAGAGGGATCTGGGGTGAGGAGTGTCACGGAGCAGGGGGGCAGTCGCTGACTGAGGGGCGTCGACACTGAGAGGGACACGGGTGACAGGGCCTGGCCCCCAGAGGGGACTGAGGTGCTNGTGGGGGCCTGGTGGCCTGGGGGGAACCCCTCAGCCATCAGCAAGGACCAGCAGCAGTTCAGGGCTCAGCCCTGCGCTCCGGGCTCGGTGCCGGCCTGGGCCATCGCGGCTAAAAGCAGCGATGGTCTAAAGGAGTCAAAATGCAGCTCGTTTTATCGTCATTATTGTTATTTTTGAATCGTACTCGCTTATTTAGAGACGTGGCCGTATAAGGAGCGTTCTGTGCTGGGGGAACAATGCATGACACCAGCCTGGCTGTTCCTCAGCTCGGCTGCAGCTCACTTAATAATATTGTTATTGCGAGCCAGACTTCTAATGAGGTTACGAAACGAGCCTGTGTCACAGCTAAGTCCCACCCCTCTGCTGTGCGGCTCAGATAGGCCACCCATGATTTCATCCTGGGGAGATGGGGGTGAGTGATGCAGCCCCCACCTTTGCCACCCAGCTGCTCTGGTGACAACTTGGCAGCTTCAGCTTTGCCTGTCAGGTTTGGTGCCTGATAACGTTCATGTTTTCCGGACTCACAACCAGGAAAAAAAGAAGGAAGGATGTTTTTACTTCCATCGCTCGTCCCAAGAAGCTCTGCTGAAGGGATGTGTCTGTGGTAACTTCCTTCCAATCCTGGGATTTTTCAGCCCTACCCAAAGGAGACAGTTTGAGTTTGTACTTGCAGGCTTCAGGAAAAGAGGGAGAAATCAGACAGTTGCCCCCCAGTTTCCTTCTGGTGGAAATAATTGTTTTATACTTCAGAAACTCTCTGTTAGAGATGTCACTATGAACTTACAAATAAAGGAGGTGTAAATCTATAAAAGCTTGTTCCATGCCCTTGTAAGGCCTTTAAAGAAGAATGGTTGTGCTTTGAAGGTGGTGTGCAGCAGGGATTTATTCTTAGCATTGTCACAGCTTCCATGGATGATACTTCTCCATGTCCCTTGTTCTTCTTCATCTGTGAAATGATCCTAAGGTTTTTTTCTTCAGTGTTAGAACTCAGGATGAATTGACCAGGATGCAGAACACGCTGAAATAAGCACTCTGCAACAACAGATTAATCAAGATGTATTTCAACTGTTTTCTTGGTGAAAGTGTGGAAACAGGAAGAACATTTTAGTCTCTCTACAGCCACTTGTAACTTGCTGCTTTAAGAGCTCTGAGATCATCACAAAAATGTTTTGTGTTTATTTATGATGCTTTCACTTAACCAGCTGCTGTTTTTAACTGCTGTGGGCTTCCGTTTGATTACTTTTTTGTTGGTAATTGGTGAGAACTGCAGCTCAAAGCTTGAGGTTTAAAAATTAATGTTATACAGTAGTAATAAGCACTCGGATTGAGGGGGAGATGGGGAGGAAGTTGGCAAAATCTTACACAAGTGGCAGAATTGGCCAGTTGCTGTCTCAGTGGGTCTTGATGTTATTTTATTGTTGATTTTTGCACTGCTTTGCAAACACAGCACAAGGGCGAGAGGATATTTGAGGTGGTTTGGCTGAAACAATTGCCTCTTCAGTCAGATTCTACTTCTAATGGCCCTCTCTGTGAGGATGCTGAGGCTCTGGAACAGGTTGTCCAGGGAGGTTGTGGCTGCTCCATCCCTGGAAGTGTTGAAGGTCAGGCTGGATGGGGCTCTGGGCAGCCTGGTCTGGGTAGAAGTGTCACATAAATCATGGTCAAACAGCTTTTAAAATAAGAATGATGCTTGCTTTTTAATTTTTCCAGGGTAACATCAGACTTGGGACTAAGATATGGAAGACTGTGGCGTGGTGAATGCTGTACCAGAACTCCCTTCATCTTCTGCGGAGTCCGATGCCGGAAATACCCACCGCGCTCTCTGTAACTTGAGGTGTAACAGGTACTGAGTTGAAAGAGTTCTAACAACTATTGGTGTTGTTTTTGTTTTGCTTGGTTAGTGCTCTTGTACGCTGATGCTAAGGTGAAATCCTATGCAGTACTGTAATTATTGTAGTGCCCTGCAATGTATTGTAGGGTTTTTTATGTTTACAGGTGTCACACTTAGTGAGAAAAGTCATCTCGAGTGTGGTGTGCAGTTCTGGGCCCCTCACCTGGGGAAAGAGATTGAAGGGCTGGAGCAGGTCCAGAGGAGCAATGAGCTTGGGGAAGGGACTGCAGGGGAAGACTGATGAGGAGAGGGTGAGGGAGATGGGGCTGTTCAGCCTGGAGAAGAGGAGACTCAGGGGGGACCTTCTCCCTCTCTCCAGCTCCCTGAAGGGAAGTTGTAGTCAGGTGGAGGTCGGACTCTTCTCCCAGGTAACTAGTGACAGGATGAGAGAGCAGGACCTAGCTTCCAGGAGAGGGTTAGACTGGATGTTAGGAAGCAGTTCCTCATGGAAAGGATACTCAGAGCCTGGCATGGACTGCCCAGGGCTGTGGTGGAGTCCCTGTCCCTGGAGGTGTTGAAGGACAACCAGGCTGTGGCCCTTAGCACCCTGGGCTGGCTGATGGTGGTGACGTTAGGTCCTGGCCTGGGCTGGTTGATCTTAGAAGTCTTTTCCAGCCTCTAGAATGTTGTGATTCTGTGCAAAGATCTGATAAGTCTTTTTAGAAACTCAGTAACTTCCGTTTCCTTGTGTCTGTTAAAATGGGAGTGAGGGAAACCTCTCTTGGACAAACTGTGAGAACTTGCTCTTTGGAAAGGTGCTGTGTTAGATCAACTTGTTTGTAGAGAACAGCAGCTTAGAAAATGGAATTGTTTTTCTGTTCAGTGCTTGAAGTATTCCCATGGAATAAGAAAAGCAAATATGGACTAATTGCCTCCCTGGCAGATTAGGAGGGATGCTTCTTTAGGAAGACATTCCTCCCTGCAAGGATGCTGAGACCCTGGAACAGCTTGCCCAGGGATGTGGTGGCTGCTCCATCCCTGGAAGTATTCAAGGCCAGGTTGGATGGGGCTCTGGGCAGCCTGGTCTGGGGAGAGGTGTCGCTGCCCATGGCAGGGGGTTGGAACTCTGAGGTCCCTTCCAACCTAAACCATCCCATGATTCTGTGCTGACCTGTTCAGATGAGAATGACAAATAATTCACTCTTGTCTTGTACTTCGTTGTTGCACAGAAGCTTCTGTCTCCTAAGCTTCTGACTTCCAAATCCATGCAGAGACAGAGAGCTTTGACATGAAGCTATATTTATTGAGGTTTGCTCTGGCAAGCACTATTACCTGTGCTGATTATTCTGTCTCTCCTCTAGGAAACTTTTAATAGTAGATAAGTATGCAGGGGGTTCTTTAATATTTTCTTGGCCTCGATGACCCCTGGAGGTCCCTTCCAACCCCTGAGGATCTATGTAAAACACCCTCATTCTTATGAACACATCAGGTTGTTTTTTTCTAGTGTGTTGAGGTTTACAATGTAGATGAAATGAATTCTACAGCTGCAGAGCACATCTAGTGTGTTAGTTTGGCCACTATGTTGAGTGCAATTAATAATTGAAATAGGTGGTGTTTTTTTTGTTCCTCGTGTTTCACTAGAAGTCCCTCATCCCATCCCAATGGAGTTTCTGGTTACTCAGGGAATACCAGGTCCTCATTAATGCCTGACTCTGCTGAGCTCTTTGCCTCCTTTGTGAGAGAGATCCAGAACACTGGAAACTCTGACTCGGAAATTGTGAAGAACTGTGAGGTATCTGATGTTAAGATTGATTTTAAAAGATGTGTGTGTATGTGGATAAATGTATCTGCTTTGCATTATGGAAACAGGTCTAATAGTGATGAGAATTTAACCCTGAAATCTCTCTGTATACTTGTGTTTATTCTGAATGATGAGACAAATTGTCTTACAGTGCATGAACTAATCATATGGATGGATTTCATTGCAATTTTATCCTTGTGTTCACAGAATCAAAGTTAGGATAACATGGAGATTGTGTTTTGAACTGAGAGATGTCAGCCTTTGAAATCGTAGCGCTTCAAAATGGTCTGAAGTGAGCCTAGAAATTAGAAGGTCTCTTCCTAAAAATAGCTCTTCATAGTTGAATTATTTATCCCATTTGCCAGGAGGTGTAGATCATGAGTCTGTTTCCAGAGCTAAACCAGCATGTTGTGGCCTCTGTGAGCTAATTCAAGCGCTTTTGTAGTGTTGCTTTTGTCCTTTTGTATTGTAAATGTTATCCTCACTTTTAGTCTCCATCAGGAACAAGCTCCACGGGCTTGTTCTTGCAGAATTTGTGAGCTTTCTGGCTGTGGTCCATTGAACTGTCTCTTGACAGATGCTTCATTTGGGCCCTCTTTAGCAGCTCCAGGAAAAGAATAGAGATGTCTGTGCCTGACACAGGCCTTCTGTGTCCCAGGTCCTGCGCTTGAAGTATCAGGCATTAGTTAAAAAAAGCCTTGATCAAATTCAAGCTTTACCACATTCAGGTACCTGATGTGTTTGATCTTTTAAATTCTTTTTTGCTTTCTCTAAGCAGTGCTGCAGCATAGCCTTTAGCTGGATTCTTGAAGGGGAAGAGTTTCTAAGTGAAGTGTGTAGGGGTGTTTAATTACCAATTCTAAAATGTATTGAACTGGAAATCACCTTGCCAAAGCGTGACCATCCTTTGCTGCCAGCTGTTTCTACTTTTAAGGTGTTTGATGTAGAGACTTGCTGTCCAGAAGGACTTTCTGTGAGTGAATGTGACCTTCTCTGACTGGTGTGGGGTGGACAACCACACACCTGCTGTTAGACTGTGTTGTGCCAACACCCAAGTCTACGATGGCAAAGCTGCTTTGTAGCTAGAGAAAAAAATCAAGAGATGTTATATGACTGTGTTTTAATTACTTTACTTTGTGATTTAACAGGCAAGGTGGCTACAGTTGCTGAGACTGGTAGAAAAACAATGTCAGGAGCAAATAGTTGCCCAGCAAGAGCAGTTCCACTGTCAAATCCAAGTAAGTGATCCTTTGTTCACGTGGGGTGTTAGGCTGGAGGATTTTCCTCCCGCCCCAAACCGATGCGCTGTGGTCTCGGGTGTTCTGATCTTCTTCTCTAAGTGGATTCAGACAGAGTTAATGGAAGTGGATGACTGGAAGGAGGATTTAAGGGATAGTTATTTGAGATACCCGTGGCTGATTCGCAAAGTGACTGGTAGGAACCATTTCAGAAGAGAAGGTTCTGGGGTTATTGTTTTCACAAACATGTGGTTCAGAACACCCCATGTGATAACTGGACTTTGTAGGTACAAGCTGGTTTTCACTATTACACAGATCCACAGATCATTAGGGCTTGGAAGGGACCTCCAGGGGTCATCAAGTCCAATCCCTCCTGCTTGAGCAGAATCATAGAACCTAACACAGGTTGCATAGGATGAGTCTTAAAAGTCTCCAGAGAAGGAGACTCCACACCCTCCCTGGGCAGCTGGTTCCAGTGCTCTGTAACCCTTAGAGTACAGAAGATTTCCTCATGTTGAGGTGGAACTTCCTGTGCTCCAGCTGACACCCATCGCCCCTTGTCCTGTCACAAGACGCAAGTGGAAAGAGATACTCTCTTTCTTCTTGACACCCAGCCCTCATGGATTTATAGACAGTGATTAAGTCCCCTTGTAACTTTTTCCTCTCCAGGTTGAAAAGTCCCAGGTCTCAATCTCAGTTGTGTCCAGTTCTGGGCACCTCAGTGTAAGAAGGACATAGAGCTCCTGGAGAGAGTCCAGTGTAGAGCAATGAAGATGATGAAGGAAGGAGAACACCTCCCTTACGAGGAGAGGCTGAGGGAGCTGGGTCTCTTTAGCTTGGAGAAGAGGAGACTGAGGGGTGACCTTATTAATGTTGATAAATAGGTGAAGGGTGGGTGTTAGGAGGATGGAGCCAGGCTTTTCTCAGTGTCATCTAATGATAGAACAAGGGGAAATGAGTGTAAACTGGAAGAGAGGAGGTTCCTTATAAATATCAAAAGGAACCTCTTCACAATGAGGGTGACAGACCTCTGGAAGGGGCTGCCCGGTGGGGTTGTGGAGTCTCCTTCTCTGGAGATGTTTAAAATCCACCTGGACATGTTCCCGTGTGACTGGGTCTAGGTGACCCTGCACTGGCAGGAAGACTGGGCTAGATGATCTTTCGAGGTCCCTTCCAGTCCCTGATGTTCTGTGATTCTCCTCAGAAGGCTGTTAGACTGGATCATTTCTGATTTTGAGATACTGTAGTTGTCTCTTTGTTAGCAAAGGTTCTGCAGCTTGTCACTCCCTCATCTAGATGTGAAAATGAAAACAGTGGAATGCTTATTTCACACTTGAGTCTCTAGCAAAGAAGAATGACCAGTGTCACTTGAGATTCACATTTTTGCTGAACCACATTTGATAAATCAGAAGAGAGTCTGTGTATGAGACAGTAAATTCTATCAATATATGATGCTTAATGTCTTCACCATTTTGGTTGCTGTTTTTCCCTTCCCTTTCCTGATGCCCTCTACACTAGTAGTAATCAGCAGTTCCTGAACTGAATTACCAAGAGGTACTGTCCTTTTATCCTGTCTCCTGTTTCTTTCCACCCTGCCATCTCCATTATTGTTGTCCCACCGGTGTTTACTTCCCCTCGTGTTTCCTTCCTCTGACTGTAGTGGTTTGACTCACGGGTTGTTTATCGTAGTCTTGAACTGATGCATTGTGTTGGCTTGGCTGGTTTTTGACTCTCAATAGGAACAGCTACCTCTGGAAGAGTTGAGTTGGGGGTGTGGGCAGGGGCTTGCTAACGGCGTGAGTTGCCTGGGATGGTAGGGGTGCATTAGGTGGAGCTGTGCCCAGCATAAACCAGTATGCCAGGGACTCGGTGAAAACACCAAAATACAGGCAACTCGACCCAGTCTGGTAACAAAAAGCCAAGAAGAATCATCTGTTCTTGGGGCTGGAGAGGCAGGATGCTGCATGAGCGTTGCCATGGCTCTGAGTTAAGGCTTCCAGACCAACTCTGCTTCTAAAAACATAACCTCACCCATCTCAAAATGTGGATTGAAAGCCCTTGAGCTTTGCAGTCACTGGGGTCTGTCCTTGGCTTGTGTGATTTACACGCTAGGAGGCATGTGCTTGTGACCAGCTGCCACCATCTGTGGATCATCCTAAGACCAGACTTCACTGAGGAGGATTTAAAAGTTACCTGCAATCCCCAAAACACTACAGAAACGTTGTCTTATTGTCCCCAGCTTTCCTCTTGGAACTGTTTGTCACAATGCAGAGAGAAGTAAAAGTCCTGTTTCACTTGAAATAGCCTTTTAATTTTCTCTCACGAGTTACTAATGATGAGGATTAAACATCAGCGAAGAATCTCATCAGTTTGTTTCTTACCCCACAAAGCTGTTTCCTCCCTTTTTGTTCTCCCCTCCATTCCTTGACGGCGTGAAAGCACAAATGGTTGTTGCAGCCATGAGTTCATGAGTGACACCAGTATGACAATGAAAAACTTACTGGTGGAAAACTTCGTCCTGTTTGGTTTTGAATGTTTTTCCTTTTTGATTGGAAAGTTTGGGCTGAAACTCAACTGTTATTTTTTTTTTGCAAGTTAATAAAACATGAGACTTGGTTCTGACTAGCATTACAGCATCACTGAGACTGGAGAGGCCTCTAAGGTCATCCAGCCCAGGACCTCACATCACCCCATCGGCCAGACCAGGGCACGAAGGGCCACCGCCAGGCTGTCCTTCAACACCTCCAGAGATGGGGACTCCACCACTGCCCTGGGCAGTCCATTCCAGCCTCTGATCCCCTGTTGCAGGAGGAAGTGCTTCCTAACATCCAGCCTAACCCTCCTCTGGCAGCTTCAGTCTCTACCCTCTTGTCCTGGTGCTAGTTGCTTGGGAGAAGAGCCTGACCCCCACCTGACTACAACATCTTTTCAGGGAGCTGGAGAGAGGGAAAGGTCCCCCCTGAGTCTCCTCCAGGCTGAACATCCCCATCTCCCTCACCCTCTCCTCATCAGACTTTCTCTGCAGTCCATTCCCCAGTCTCATTGCTCTTCTATACCTGCTCCAGCCCCTCATTCTCTTTCCTGAAGTGAGGGGCCCAGAACTGTCTCCAATACTCGAGAAGAGGCCTCCCTAGCGCCCAGTGGAGGGGGAGAGTTATGTCCCTAGTCCTGCTGGCCACGCTACTCCTGATCCAAGCCAGGATGCCATTGTCCTTTCGTGCCACGTGAGCACCCTACTGACTCCTGTTCAGCCATCTGTCACCCAGTCCTCTCAGGTCCCTCTCTGCCAGGCTGCTCTCCAGCTGCTCATCCCCCATCAGTAGCTGCAGGGGGTTATTGTGGATAAAGTGTAGGACCCTGCCCTTGGCCCTGTTAACGTGGAGGTTCCTCTGAAATGACCTTCATTTTTATTTATTCAGAGAAACCAGTGGTATTTGTTCAGTTTGTGCTCTCCACATGCTATTCATGCTTGAGTAATGCACTGCAGCTCCGTGGGAAAAAAATGAGTAGAGATCCACATTCTCAAATTTAATGCAAGTTCTCTTTATTCTGTTTTCCCTGGAGGGAAATATGTTCTTAAAAACCCTTCTGAACCCAACCCCACGTGCTCTGGTCTTGTGCTGTGTAGTAAGTTCACCGATCTCAGCGCAGCTGCACAGAAGTTCTTACACCTGCTGATCCAGTTACAGCTCTGCTCCACTCTGCCAGGTCAAGATACAGATCTTTGTGTTGAGTGCCCCCTCAGCAAGTTTGCTGATGACACCAAGCTGTGTGGTGCAGCAGACACGCTGGAGGGCAGGGATGCCATCCAGAGGGACCTGGACAGGCTGGAGAGGTGGGCACAAGCCAACCTGATGGGGTTCAACAAGACCAAGTGTAAGGTCCTGCATCTGGGTCGAGGCAATCCTAGGCACGGATACAGGCTGGGCAGTGACTGGCTGGAGAGTAGCCCCAAGGAGAGGNGGATGTGAGGAGAAAGTTCTTCAGCGTGAGAGTGGTGAGAGCCTGGAATGGGTTGCCCAGGGAGGTGGTGGAGGCCCCATCCCTGGAGGTGTTTAAGGCCAGGCTGGATGGGGCTCTGGCCAGCCTGATCTAGGGTGGGGTGTCCCTGCCTGTGCTGGGGGGGTTGGAACTGGATGATCCGGTGGTCCCTTCCAACCCTGAGTGATTCTGATTCCATAACTTCTCCAGTGAAGTGATCCTGCTGTGTCAGGGGGATTGGACTAGATGATCTTTTGAGGTCCCTTCCAATCCCTAATGATTCCATGATTGTATGTGAACCACCCAAACAACGTATGACCTAAACCAGGTGCTTTAAAGCCAAGTTTTACACAAATAATCTTACAGAGGTATATTATTCCTATTAGTATCACAGGGTAGTGGTTCACACTGCTGTTCCTGTGCCCTTGCAGTCTTTTAAACTTTACCTTCACGTCATAAATTCTTCATAGACCTAAATTTAGTGAAAGACTTCTGTCCCCAAGTAATGACGTGCGGAGGTAACTGATGTTTCCTCATCTGGCAGGTAGGTAACGGTCGTTTTGAGGGCATCTGGTGGATACATGCATGTGGTTTTCTTCAGTTGTGGTTTGTTTTACGTTGTTAAACAACTACTGAGGCCTGTGAATCACTGCATGGAGTTGAGGGCTGTTCCCATGCACATCTAACTGTTCTGCCCAGTTTGTATCTCTCTACTTGCTGCATGAGATGTCGCCGCAGTGGGCATTTGAGCTGTGTGAAATGCACCCTCTAATCCTCTCGCTAACGGCACGAATCGAAGCTGCATCGAGCTGTCGCTGGGATTTGTGGCTCCGTCTCACAGGGCTTTTGCCTTTCTGTTTCCTAGCTGATTCAGGATGAGATAAGGCAGTTGGTGAAATTGCAGAGCAGCAGCTGGGAGGCCAGCAAGAGCCAAAGTTTTCGTGCCAAGCTCCCGGACACTTTTTCATCACAAGGAACTCCGATGGGGATGCGCTCAGAAGTCTTTGAAGAAAATGAGTGCGTTGTCAATCAGCTTCGATCGAACGAAGCCGAGAGCCAGCCCAACGCAGCCGACCTGCAGCAGGGGTGCTTTGCAGACGACGCGACGATGACGAGTGGGTATGGAACGCTCTCTGCCGCCGAGCCCGACCCCGGCAAATCCAGCGGCGTTAGCAAGTGCACGGACTGCCTGGAGAAAACTTCCCAAGGACAGGGTGATGCAGCAGTACTGCAGAGCGCTGCAGGCGTAGCCGGCGTTCACAGTCCAAGAGAACTTTTCCGCTCAAAAACACAGGAGCATTTTTCATCAGGAAGGAAGGATATTTTAGTGTTCCCTGCTGAATCTGAACATAAAGCTGATGAAGCTCGATGTGGAAAGAAAACTAGGTGAGTGATCAACTTTCCATATGTGTGAATTGATTGTAGACAGTCCCCATTCAATAAGCAGCTGTTGGTAACTGGAGATCATAGAATCATTAGGGATTGGAAGGGACCCCGAAAGATCATCCAGTCCAATCCCCCTGCCACAGCAGGATCACTTCACTGGAGAAGTTATGGAATCAGAATCACTCAGGGTTGGAAGGGACCACCTGATCATCCAGTTCCAACACCCCCACCAGGGTGGGACACCCCACCCTAGACCAGATGGATGACAGTTGAATGGAACCTCTCGGCTGTAAAAAATACTCTGCTCTTTGGTGGGTAAACCATGTTTCTATGTGATGCCTCTTTGCATCAACACTACCAAGTCTTTCTCTGGAGATTTTTAAAACCCACCTGGACGTGTTTCTGTGAGACTTCATCTAGGAGATCCCGCTCTGGCAGGGGGATTGGACTGGATCATCTTTGGAGGTCCCTTCCAGTCCCTAATGTTCTGTGATTCTGTGAAAGTCCACTTCCTTTTGCAAATAGGAGCTAAGATTTGGTTTGCGTGGAGTTTATCTGCTCCCCAGAAGTTTAGGTGCTGATGAGCAATTTATTATGACTGATGCTTTGCTGTTGGGCTCAACCAATTTGCCAGCTTATTTTACTGATCATCTGTGTTACAGTAATAAAGGGGTCCAGACAGCAGCCCAAACGTGTTTGGGTTTTCCTGTTGCTTTTGTTTGGATCATTGTTTTGCTCTTGATCCAAAAGATCAAGGTAGGTGGGTGGATCTACCACAGTGTTTTGAAAGGCTGGGCAGCTAACACTACAGGCCGAGCACTGCTCTTCTTGCACAGGATTTAACAACTTGCTTTGCTGTCTGTATCAGATGGCAGTGGCTTTCAGTGGCCACCCTGCCTGTGAGTCCCTGATAGTAGTCTGCAGAGAGAAACTTTCTGTTGGAAAAGCAGAGAGTGGTGAAAATGAGCCTGGATTTTGCTAGTATGTAATAGAATGCAGAGCCAGCTTTCTTTAGGATGGTTGACTGGGAAAGATGTTTATCTCAGCACAGATCGTAACCCCACTGATAGCAAATGTTATAACCCTTTTTCATGCTTTCCCCTGGGTCTCCCTCACTGAGGCAGTCTGGAGTTTGTGTCACTTTTTAACAAAATAGGAATGTTTTTCCACATCTACCTCTAAGGAGAGGTTCAGGATGTCTCTCTTTCTGTTCTACTGCTTTCCTCTGCTTCTTTCTGTGTCTTGTTTTGATCTCTTTTATCTTTGAGGATTCACTTGAGTTGAAAGATGTCCTTAGTGTGCGTTAGCTGACATCTTCTTTACAACCAGATTGATAACACGATAGGAAACAAACCTCTACAGACACATTCCCACTTAATTTTGCAGGTTTGATCAGTATCTGCTTGAGCAGACCCAAAAATAGTCGCCTGGCTAAAAATAGAGAGGTCTTTGTTAGGGTAGTTTGAGTTGGAATGTTGGGTTAGAACCTTTCCTTACAGTGATTTGTTTGTTTGCACTTTTTGTCACAGAATCACAGAATTAATGAGGCTGGAAAAGACCTCTAAGATCATCCAGCCCAGCCCAGGAGCTAACATCATCACATTGGCCAGACCAGAGCACTGAGTGCCACAGCCAGTCTGTCCTTAAACATCTCCAGGGATGGGGACTCCTCCACTGCCCTGGGCAGTCCATTCCAGGGTCAGATCACCCTCTCTGTGAGGAAGGGCTTCCAACACCCAACCTAACCCTCCCCTGGCAGCTTCAGGCCCTGTCCTCTTGTCCTGGTGCTAATTGCCTGGGAGAAGAGCCTTGTCTTATTATACATTTTAAAAACATCCTAAAACATGTCACCATTCATGATTTCATCTTATTTCTCAGAAATACTGAGGCACTGGACTCTTAGTGCCTATGTTTCACCTTGAAGAAGAAATTGATTATATACCTGCTCTCGCAGGGGGATTGGACTAGATGATCTTTCGAGGTCCCTTCCAATCCCTGATGCTCTGTGATTCTGTGATTATACATTTATTACATAATTAAACATGTACTTCTGGTACCTCTATGTGTTTCTGTCCATCTAGCAAATCCTTGACATCATGGGCACAGAAACTGAAACAAAACCAACCAAAAAGGATAAATACTACTGAAGAAGTATCTGTGAACTCTATGCAAGAAAACGAGCCAGCGAAGAAATCCCCACTGGAGAATGTAAGTCTTTGGTGATGTTTTCTTCTTCTTGTGGCTGGTGTTTTATTTTTCATGTTGGTGTTACAGTATGTTCTCATTCAGCACGTGCTTTTCACACTTTGCAGTAAGCATCTGGGTTCTCATTTACATGTTTAAAGTTCACGTGGGCAGAGTTTACTTCTCGGATCATTCTGTACTTACATGGCTATTCTGGCTTGGTTTGATTCTCACCTAATTTCTGCCTTAATTGACTGAAGTGGAACATGTTCTTTCCTGATGGAGATAATAGCCACATTCTCAACTGAAGCTTCAGGACGTGGTATTTTAGTGCAACCTGCAATTTTATAGAAGGTTCTTGGGTTTCAGCAGGTAACAGAATCACGGTGTGTTAGGGATTGGAAGGCACCTTGAACTGAGCAAGGTTTTTGCATGTTTCTGTGAACAAAAGAAAGAAAACTGTAAAAGCAAAGATGAAAAACCCAAAGGTTTTACTTCTTTTGCAGGAGTTGGAATATTTAGAGGTCAGGATTCTAATCACAGCTTTCAAGAGTCTCAAAATGTGAAAGGAATTAGTCTCTCCAGGTGTCTTAGCTTCCATAACAGAACACCCTGTTGCAGAGTCACAGAGGGTTAGAGGTGGGAAGGGACCTCAAAAGATCATCCAGTCCAATCCCTCTGCCACAGTGGGATCCCCTAGATCCAGCTGCACAAGAACATGCCCAAGCAGACTTTAAATGCCTCCAGGGAAGGAGACTCCACAACCCCCCTGGGCAGCCCCTTCCAGTGCTCTGTCACCCTCACCAGGAAGAAGACTCTTCTCACATTGATGTGGAACCTCCTCTGTTCCAGCTCACACCCATGGCCCCTTGTCCTATCATTGGGTGTCACTGAGCAGAGCCTGGCTCCATCCTCCTGACACCTGCCCTTCACATACCGATCAACATTCATGGGGCCATCCCTCAGTCTCCTTTTCTCCAAGCTCAAGAGCCCCAGCCCCCTCAGCCTTTCCTCATCAGAGAAATGCTCTGCTCCATCATTTCTGTGGCTCTGCGCTGGACTCTCTCCAGCAGCTCTGTGTCCTTCTGGAACTCAGTGGCCCAGAACTGGACACAATCTTCCAGCTGTGGTCTCACCAGAGCAGAGCAGAGCGGGCGGAGAACCTCTCTTGATCTGCTGACCGCTCCCATTCTGATCCACCCCAGGTTGCTGTGGGCATTCTTGGCCACAAGGACCCGTTGCTGGCTACCAGAACCCCCAGGTCCCTTTCTCCTACGCTGCTCTCCAGCAGGGCAGCCCCCAGCCTATACTGGTACCTGGGGCTGTAAGATCCCTTTTAGAACACAACTCTGTGTGTGTGTGAGTATTAGCCTCTTTGTTCAGGGCTGGTAGTTTTCTCCCAGCCTGTGTCTAGGTTGGTTTGGGCTTGTTTAATGCTTTTGGGAGGCTCTTGTGCTACAATCCAAACGTGGTGGGCTTTTTTCTTTTCCTTTGGAGTATTGTTTGTATAAGAACAACACATTCTTTTGTGCCTCTGTGTCTCTGTGATTTGGCTAAGCTGCAAATAAATCAGCACAGTTACAGCACCGGGTACTAAAAATAACCAACTCCCACAACAGACGTTGAGGGAATCCAGTTGGCTCTTTAAAACCATTTGCTGCCTTTGTTTTGGGGAAGGGAGTTTGATCAGTGTCTTTATTGAAGGCCTGAAGGAGGAGGTGGAGTCTACCCTTAGTAAATGCGAGGATGACACCGAGCTGGGGAGGAGTGTCGGTCTGCTGAGGTGGAGGAAGGTGCTGCAGAGACATCTGGACAGGCTGGGTCAGCGGGCAGAGGCCAGCAGGATGGGGTTTAATGGGACCAAGGGTCCTACACTTTATCCACAATAACCCCCTGCAGCTGCAGACTGGGGGATGAGTGGCTGGAGAGCAGCCTGGCAGGGAAGGACCTGGGAGTACTGGCTGACAGCTGGCTGAACAGGAGCCACCAGTTTGCCCAGGTGGCATGAAAGGCCAGTGGCACCCTGGCCCGTATCGGCAATAATGCAGCCAGCAGGACTAGAAACATCATTCTCCCCCTGTACTGGGCACTGGAACAAGGAATCTTAAGAAGGCTGTCCAAAATGTGTATTTTTGTAACATTTCATCTCAAAAATGCTCCAACAAATGGATTTACCTTTAATGTTGTGGCTTAGCTAGTGGTATTTAATTAGCTCCCCTTTTGGCTGTGACTGCCCTGAATCACGGAGCATCAGGGATTGGAAGGGACCTCGAGAGATCATCCAGTCCAATCCCCCTGCCACAGCAGGATCCCCTAGATCCAGTTGCACAGGATCACATCCAGGTGGTTTGTAAACCTCTCCAGAGAAGGGGATTCCACAACCCCCCTGGGCAGCCTGTTAATATAAGTTACATGAGTGTGGATCATGCTGTATAAATAAATAGAGTCTCTTTGCTTAAAGCAACTAACAACATTTAAACATGCACCCTCTGAAAAATCACATCCTTGATTTTTTTTCCTCTTGCCTTATGATTTTCCTTACACCTTTGTTTCTCCTTTGTAATGACAGGCAAACCTCACTGATGCTGCTTTGCCCCCTTACACTTTTTACCTCAATCCACCGAATAAAAGTCCGAATTCCGTAGTGTCTGAGGCTTCAGGTAGAGTTTGTTTCTTCTACTTGGAATTTCCTTTTTCTTTTAAAAACTTGTACTCAAATGCATCTCCAATAACTCTGGGGAGGTGAGGAGGGCTTCATTGAACCCCAAAGAGTAAATCTTCATGTTTTCACTGATTTACAGCTGTCCTTACCGATGCTGCTGATCGTGCTGCTTGTGCTCTGCACTGAGATTTGTGCAGCTTCTGGTGACAAATGCTTTAAAATGCTTTACTGAGCTCCTTGAGTGATAGATGGGAATAATCCTTGTTAGCTGACAAAGTAACACCGTGCTAATGGATTTTGGGATTCTTGTTCTACAGGCATGAGCCCAAAATTTAGGGTTTTTTTCTCTTTCGTTGTTTCTTCTTCCCAGGACTTTCTTACTGGAAATTAGATGACAAGGAGATGTATCGCTCTCTACCAGAGAACTTCAGAGGCGAGTTCACTGATGTACTCTCCACAAAAGAATTGCCAGATCAGGTATGCTTTATGCAGATGTTTCAAAAGTTGTCCCACAGTTGCTTGGCATCTGTGTTTTTTTTCTAAAATGGAAGGGAAGGGTTTTTTCTGACCGAAGGGAGGTTTTAGTTGGATGGGGATTGGGTTCTTCTCCCAGGCAGCTAGTGCCAGGAGGAGAGGGCAGAGCCTGAAGCTGCCAGGGGAGGGTTGGGTTGGATGTTAGGAAGCCCTTCCTCATGGAAAGGATGCTCAGAGCCTGGAATGGGCTGCCCAGGGCAGTGGTGGAGTCCTCATCCCTGGAGGTGTTGAAGGACAGACTGTGGCACTTAGTGCCCTGGACTGGCTGATTGTGGTAATGTGAGGTCCCGGCCTGGGCTGGATGATCTTAGAAGTGAATTAGGCTGGTTCTGTGAATCAGCCCTCCAGAAGCAAACTTTGCTGTGAGAACCCTTTTGTTAGCTCAGTCTTTCACATTCTGTTCATTATTTATTTACCCTGCTAAAGCCCCTTAAAATGAATTAGCTTTCTTTGTCCTTTAAAGGAAATGGTGTGTGTAGCAGATTGAAAGAGACTAAGGCTCTTCTCAGTGTCATCTAGTGATAGGACACGGGGCAATGGGTGCAAGCTGGAACATAGGAGGTTCCACATAAATATCAGAAGGAACTTCTTCACGGTGAGGGTGACAGAGCACTGGAACAGGCTGCCCAGGGGGGTTGTGGAGTCTCCTTCACTGGAGATATTTAGGACCTGCCTGGATGTGTTCCTGTGCGACTGGGTCTAGGTGATCCTGCTGTTGCAGGGGGATTGGACTGGATGATCTTTCGAGGTCTCTTCCAGTCCCTTATGATTCCATGAACTAGGGTAGTAAAGCTGCACATACCTTGTGAAGACCCTATTTTAAATTGGATGCTTTGGACAGAGCCTCCCATCCTGAACTGGTTTATTAGCTAAACCCACCCCTCAACTCAAAGATCATGTTCAGTTAAACTGATTTGCAGTTTTTCCTGTTGAAGCTGTCTTCAGCTGATGAACTGAAGCCGTCGTCACTGAAGGATATTTATCATAAAAGGCAAAGGGAGAACAAGCAGCTGCCAGACCAGGGCTTTGTGCCTCCTTCCCAGTCGAGTCACCCACCAGAGGTAACTTGATTTTCTTTACTTCCCATCTCAGTTTGAAGTTAGGATCGGGTACGGGAGGGTCTCGCATTACTTGGCCCTTGCTGCCACCTCCAGCGTTCTGCTGGAACAGCAGGTTGTGCAGCCCCGTGATGAATCAGATTGGGAAAGGATCCAGCTGAGAAGAACCTCTAAGAACACCCTGGGTGAACGAGCACCTTTGCTGCACAACCTTGAGGACGGCGCAGGGACGAATCTGCTTCTGCTGAGCAGTGCTGCAGCTGATGAAATGCCCGTAGAACCGCAGTGGCAGAAGCGGGGTTTCCCTGCTGCTTCCCACGAGACAAGTTCGCTCCGCTCGCGAAACAGGAGACGCACAGGTTGTGGAAATATCCTTTGTCATATCTGTTTCTTTATGCAGCTTTCAGCCTCAACTAAAATCCAGCCAATGCTGGCTGCTGTGGACTGCGTGACTGTCTCTTTCATATAATCCACAAAGTGATTTTTGGGACTGCATGAGGTGATTGTTTTAACCTACAAAGCAGATGTCGTAGTCCTTCTCTGTAACTGAAATTTGGAAGGTGTTCTAGACAGCTACAGATGTGGGATGTGGCTTTTCTTCTTAATGGAAGCGCAGACTCTCAAGTGGCAAAGGTTTTATCATCTAAACTGTTGTAGGTCTCTTCATTTTGTGTGTCAGTGCCAAGTGATTGCAGTAATATTTGATGTAGTCCCTGCACTAGGCTACGTGGATCTCTCATGTTTTCAGAGAAACTCCATTTACAAGCAAAAAGAGTTAAATCACAATTGTAACTTATTTCCTAGATCTTGACGTTGGACCCAACATTGCACATGAAACCAGATCAGCAGAACGCAGGACGCTGCTTCTTCAGTATCCCTCAAGCCTCCACTCCTTTCTCTCTGGACTCCATGGCAGAACCTGGATTTTCAAGTCGTTGTGACACAGACTCTTTTTCACAGACAAGTCATTCATCTCAGTTAGACGACTCTCCAAAGCATCCTGCCAGTAGCAGAGCTGTGCATTCGGACTGCTGGAGGAACCACTCATTCCAGAATGGAAACCAGAGCAGCTGTCCCTTTCCAATGGCGCGTACAGACGCCAGCGATGGTACTTCGGGCAAAACTGAGGAGGAAGAAACTCTGACTCTAACCCCATCGTCTGTCATGCAGTGTGCTGACAACAGCTTGCCTGAGTTCAGCCTTCCAGTGACATCTGTTGAAGATCCTGTGTTAATGTCCAAGTAAGTTCATCTTTGTGTCTTTTTTAAAATGACTATGAGCCAGCAATGGGCCCTTGTGGCCAAGAGGACCAAAGGCATCCTAGGATGGATCAGAAGAATGGTGGTTAGCAGATCGAGAGAGGTTCTCCTCCCCCTCTGCTCTGTCCTGGTGTATTGTGTCCAGTTCTGGGCCCCTCAGTTCCAGAAGGACACAGAACTGCTGCAGAGTCCATCACAGAGTCACAAAGATGATGAAGGGAGGGGAGCATCTCCCTGATGAGGAAACACTGAGGGAGCTGGGGCTCTTGAGCTTGGAGAAAAGGAGACTGAGGGGTGGCCCCATGAATGTTGATTGGTATGTGAAGGGCAGGTGTCAGGAGGATGGAGCCAGGCTCTGCTCAGTGACACCCAATGATAGGACAAGGGGCCATGGGTGTGAGCTGGAACAGAGGAGGTTCCACATCAATGTGAGAAGAGTCTTCTTCCTGGTGAGGGTGACAGAGCACTGGAAGGGGCTGCCCAGGGGGGTTGTGGAGTCTCCTTCTCTGGATATGTTTAAAACTTGCCTGGATATGTTCTTGTGCGACTGGATCTAGGGGATCCTGCTGTGGCAGAGGGACTGGATGATCTTTTGAGGTCCCTTCCAGTCCCTAATATTCTGTGTGATTCTGTGAGATGTGGATTTGATGCTTTAGTGAAAGAAGCAAAACTTAACAGCACCAGTAAAATGCACAAAACACACGAGTTCGGTCTGCTTAGAACACAGATGGACAGTGCTGCTTGCTTTTTCCACCCTGAAGAACAGACGGTGTATAAATAGAACAGTCATTTTCCACTTCTTACAATGGTCTTTAGACCTCACTATTTAATCTTCTTTAGACCACATTATTGAGTCTAAGGCATGACATTTGTTCTCTGTCTTCCTAGGATGTCAAAGCCTGGACTTGAAGGCACAGTGACTTTTTTTTTTCATGTTTTAATTCTTTGGTTATTTCTCTGCTATTTTTTGTGGCCAGCAGGACCAGAGACATCATTCTCCCTGTGCACTGGGCACTGGGGAGGCCTCCCCTTGAGTACTGGGGGCAGTTCTGGGTCCTTTGCTTCAGGAAAGGTATTGAGGTGCTGGAGCAGGTCCAGAGGAGCAACGAGCCTGGGGAAGGGACTGCAGGGGAAGTCTGCTGAGAAGGTGCTGAGGGAACTGGGGGTGTTTAGCTTGGAGAAGAGGAGACTCAGGGGGAACCTTCCCCTCTCTCCAACCTGTGGTCAGGTGGGGTCAGGCTCTTCTCCTGAGCCAGGACAAGAGGGCAGGGCCTGAAGCTTCCAGGGGAGGGTGAGGTTGGATGTTAGGAAGTTGATGCTCAGAGCCTGGAATGGACTGCCCAGGGCTGTGGTGGAGACCCCATCCCTGGAGGTGTTGAAGGACAGTGTGGATGTGGCCCTTAGCGCCCTGGTCTAGGTGATTGTGGTGATGTTAGGTCCTGTGCTGGGCTGGATGATCCTGGAGATCTTTTCCAGCCTCAATAATTCTGTGATTCTGTTTATATACAGAAATAAAAATGCAGGCTTCCTTCTTAGGCTCTGCAAGGCACCATTAATCCAGGCAGAGATTTCAAGGCTTTCTTTGCTTTAATTTGAACGCAGCAAAGCTCTACGAGGTTGATGGGGTGAGTTTTCAGGCAATTAAACACCTCAGTGTTTTCTGTTTTGAAACAGAATTAGGCAGAACTTGAGAGAAAAACACGCTCGACACATAGCTGATCTACGAGCTTACTACGACTCGGAGATACACACCTTAAAGCAGCAGCTAGAGGCAAGCCACGAAGCAGCTTCCTCTAAAGACTTGAAGAAGATCAATCAAAACCTTGCTGACAGGTAACTTTGGCCTTGTTTGTCCTTTTCCTCTGTGGACGTGGTGGTCTGCTCGGGAAAGGCTGGCAGGCAGAGGTGGTCCTGAGCAATTTGTGACAAAACTATTTGCTGTGGTATAGTTCTCACCTGTCCTGCTGGTGAACATCATCCCTCTCTTCCTTTCTTTGCTACACAGAGAAGTTTGATGTGACTTTTATCTAGTCAAAGTAGATATTGTAAACTCAGACAGCTAAAACACTCCACAAAACTTAAACCCTTCAGAGTAATTGAGCTAGTGTGGCAGTAGTTTGGAATCTTGTTCTTATCTTCAATAATTGAGCTAGTGTGGCAGTAGTTTGGAATCTTGTTCTTATCTTCCAGCGCTGCTGTGTTCTGACTATTAAAAGTGACTTGGGAGCAGTCATTGATTGAGTATAATCATATCACAAGCTTCTTTCAGTCATAAATTATCACAGAGCATCATCAATTAGCTGAAGAGGAGAGAGGAAATGGCCTCAAGTTGCGTCAGGGGAGGTCTAGACTGGATATTAAGAAGAAGTTCTTTCCTGAGAGGGTGGTTGGGCACTGGAACAGGCTGCTCAGGCAGGTGGTGGAGTCCCCATCCCTGGAGGGGTTTAAAAACCAAGTAGCTAGAGCACTTGAGGCCATGGCCTAGGGTTTAGGGAGCTGTTGGGGTGAGGGCTGGACTTGATGACCCTGGAGGTCCTTTCCAGCCCATGATGGTTCTATGATCCTATGATCAATTAACTGCCATGGAACTTGCTGCTGTGGCCAAGGATTAAGGGAGGAGTTCACAGACCGGGCGCTGAAATTCATGGAGATACCTGAGGATGGGAAGATGCAGATTCATGATTTCCAAATGTTTAGGTATTTTTGTACTCTCTGTTCTCGATAGGTGCGACCAGTTAGACGCAGCTCTGAATGAAGCAAGTGCTCGCATCAAAGCCCTTGAAAATAAGAATAACATGCTGGAAAAGCAAGTGGTAGGTTTGTCTTCTTAAGTGGAGCAATATTGTGATGTCTTTGTAATACCTTTAATTACTTTATCACAAGTCTCATAAGAAACCAAAAGTAAAAGCAGTTCTTGTCTGCACTGGGGCAAAACTTTTCTCTCAGTGTATTTATACCCTTCTTCTGCCTGGGCCAGACCAGTTTGTTTAAGACTGCAGAGAGCTGCATTTATTAGTCAAAAAGCAGGCTGCCCAGGGAGGTTGTGGAGACTCCTTCTCTGGAGATGTTTAAAACCCACCTGGTCATGGTCCTATGTGACTGGATCGAGGGGATCCTGCTGTGGCAGGGGGATTGGACTGGATGGTCTTTCAAGGTCCCTTCCATCCCTAATAATTCAATGATTCTGCAACAGGGTGTTCTGTAATGAAAGCCAAGACACCTGGAGAGACCAATTTCCTCCACCTTTTTGAGACTTTTTTTAAAGCTCTGATCAGAAGCCAGATCTCTAAATACTCCAAGTCCCGTAAAAGAAATACAACCTTTGGGTTTTTCATCTTCCTTTTTGTTCTTTTCTCTTTTGCTCACAGAAACAAGGAAAAATCTTAATTCATGCACAGACATTCCCTTGTTGTCTGTTTAGAAGATTTTAGATCTGAAGGCAATTTTAGATCTGATTTTTAGATCTGATTTTTAGATCTGATTTTTAGATCTGATTTTTAGATCTGCGTTTTAGATCTGATTTTTAGATCTGATTTTTAGATCTGCATTTTAGATCTGCATTTTAGATCTTCATTTTAGATACTGAAATGCAAAGGTCTCCTGGCTCAGCAACATAACGAAAGGTTCTTCTCCTACAGGCAGACTGGAGAGAGCGTTTCTATGCCGCCAGTAACACTTCCAAAGTGCTGCAAGAGCGCCTCGAAGAGATGCGCACGGTCAACAAGGAGAAGGATAACACCATCAGCCGACTCAAATCGAGGCTTAAAGACCTGGAGGAAGCCTTCGAGAAGGCTTACAAGTTGGCTGATAAAAACACGAGGCTAAAAGAGGAAAATAAAATGTTCCAAAACGTAAGTGAAGAGAAGGGGAACAGGAATTAGTCATCTGACTACTTAACAGTCTGGTATGAGGTGATGCTCTGGACCTAACAGGTATTGAGAAGCAGTTCAAGGCAGCTTGTGTGTACTTGGGGTGGCAACACTTGTCACAGACATCTCCTTTGGGTGTTTAATTCTCTGTGTCCTGTTAGTTCCTTTTATTTTTAGATGTATTGCAGGAAATTACTGTAGTTATTTTGTTTCCCTCTTAAGCTTAGTGGGAACGGGCTGAGTTTTTCATAAGTTGCACTGGATGATCTCCAGAGGTCCCTTCCAACCCCTACAATTCCCGCTGTGGCAGGGGCACTGGACTGGGTGGTCTTGTGAGGTCCCTTCCAATCCCTAATCTTCTGTGATTGTGTGATCACAACCTGCCCAAACTGTTAATTGTGTAGGACTTTTAGGCTGAACCAGAGGAATGTTCCTCTGCTTTTGCAATGGTTTGGCAAAGCAGGTCTTAGCTGGGAAAGCTACTACGTGCTTTAACTCCTTTCTTACAACAACAACTTGAAAACACAAAGTCAACTTTAAAGTCATTGAGGGATTTTACCGATTCATTGAGCTCCTTCCGTTCCTTTAGAGAGACATGATTTAGAAATTAGAAACACGTCGTGCCTATAACATTTTGTTCCAATTAGATAATGCTCAGACTTGACAAATACTATTAAAGTACATGCTGTATCCCCTGTGGTGCTTCTGCTTGTGTTAGACAAGCAATTAAGATCATGTTGCAGGAGTCAATGAAACTGTGGGTTTGTGTGTTCTTCTCTTGTTGTAGCTTTTAGGAGAATACGAGTCCCTTGGAAAAGAACATGAAAGAGTGAAGGTGAGCACATGGTAGTTAATCAAAAACCCCAAACGAGCAAAATACGCGATTGTCTGCTGTAGAATTAACTGCATTGAGGATCTGGAAACAGATCAAACAGAAAGAGCAGTATTTGCTTTAGCTCATAGTTTCTTACTGCATCTGGAGATGGGTAGATTTAGAGTGGATGTGAGGAGGAAGTTCTTCACCGTGAGAGCGGTGAGAGCCTGGAATGGGTTGCCCAGGGAGGTGGTTGGAGGCCCCATCCCTGGAGGTGTTTAAGGCCAGGCTGGGTGGGGCTCTGGCCAGCCTGCTCTAGGGTGGGGTGTCCCTGCCCATGGTGGGAGGGTTGGAACTGGATGATCCGGTGGTCCCTCCTAACCCAGACTGACTGTATGACTTGGTCTAGGTGGTCCTGCTGTGGCAGGGGGATTGGACTGGATGATCTTTCGAGGTCCCTTCCAATCCCTAGTGATTCTGTGATTCTATTCTATGATTCCTCAGAGCCCTGGAGGGAAAAGAAGGCAGTTTGGGGTCTCTTGTGTTCTAGTCAGAGACAACAAAAATACTGCAAAGTCAAAGAAACTTGGGGAAAACCCCAACCCTGAAATCCCTTTCGAATGGGAAGGTGCATTTAATATGTTGTTTTCAAGACTGTTGTAGGTGCTGGTATTTGTTTGAAAGTGCTTCTCCAGCTTCTAGGCTTTTCACCTTTTTCCCTTGTACCCCTTGTGTAGGACACGTTAAATACAACCGAGAACAAACTGCTCGATGCCAACACGCAGATTTCTGACTTGAAAAGGTAACTGTTGAGAGGGATCTTGGAGTAGTTGTGGATAACAAACTGCAAGTGGATCAGCGATGGGCCCTGGTGGTCCAGAAGGCCGAGAGGGTGGGATGGATCAAGAGGAGGATGTCCAGCAGATCAAGGGAGGTTCTTCTACCTCTTATTTTGATTTAGCGAGGCTGCACCTGGAATCCTGTGTCCAGTTGTGGTCTCCCCAGTTCAAGAGGGGTAGAGAATGAATTGAGAGAGTTCAACTCAGAGCTACTAGGATGATTGGGGGTCTGGAACAACTGCCTTATGAAGAGAGATTTGAGAACGTTGGGACTTTTCAGTTTGGACAAAAGAAGGCTACAAGGGGATTTAATCCCTGTCTATAAATCCATGAGGGCTGGGTGCCAAGAAGAAAGGAATCCTCTCTTTGCAATTGCATCAGACAGGACAAGGGGTGGTGGGTGTCAGCTTGAACACAGGATGTTTCACCTCAATCTGAGGAAAAACTTCTTTCAGTCAGGGTTATTAAATATAGGAAGGGGTTGCCCAGGGAGCTTGTGGAGTCCCCTTCTCTGGAGATGTTTCAGACCTGGCTGGACGTGGTTCTGTGGAGCTGATTTAAGCGTTGTGGGCAGTTCTGCTTCTCAGTGACTTGTATCTTGCCTCCAATAGGACAGTTGGACCCGATGGCCTTTGAAGGCCCCTTCAAACCCTAAGAAACTGTGTGAACTCTGTGTAAACTCTGTAAATATGGTGTCTCTCTTGTGCCATTTAAATCACCTTATAATGCAGCTTTCCCACTTCCCCATTAGGACAATCTCCAAACTTGAGGCTCAGCTGAAGCAGGTAGAACGTGAAAACATGCTGAACTTGCGCCACGTAACTGAAGGTCGTGTAGGAACCTCTTGTGCCAAGTAAGTGAATGTTCCAACAGTGTCAAAGCAGGCCCTGTGTTTTAGAATAAATTTGAACTTGTTTTGGCTAAGAAGGGGTCAAACTGGTGTCAGTCTGTTGGCTGAACTGAATTAAACGTGTGTGGCGTCATCCAGAGACTTCACGTGCCTTGGGTGATAGATGTGAGACTTGTCTTTCCTGGGTTAAAAACTGGCTGGACGGCCATTCCCAGAGAGTTGTGATCAATGGGGTGAAGTCCTGCTGGCTGCTGGTCACTGGTGGTGTCCCACGGGGATCAGTTTTGGGCCCGGTCTTGTTTGGAGTCTTTCCTGATGACCTGGACGTGGGGACTGAGAGCACCCTCATGAAGTTTGCAGATGAGCCCACGTCGTGTGGGGGTGTTGATCTGCTCGAGGGCATGAAGGCTCTACAGAGGGACTTGGACAAGTTGGATCGATGGGCTGAGGCCAGTTGTGTCAGATACAGTAAGACCAGGTCCTGCATTTTGGTCACAACAACCCCAGGCACTGCTACAGGCTGGGGGATGAGGGGCTCGAAAGCTGCCCAGCAGAAAAGGACCTGGGGGTGCTGGTAGACAGCTGGCTTAGTAGGAGCCAGCAGTGTGCCCAGGTGGCCAGGAAGGCCCAGAGGATCCTGAGTTGGTCAGCAGGAGAAGGGCAGTTACTGTGCCCTTGTACTCGGCCCTGTGGTCCCCAGTACTGGGGTCAGTTCTGGGCCCCTCATTATTGGGAAGACACTGAGATGCTGGAAGGTGTCCAGAGCAGAGCTTCCCAGCTTGTGAGGGGTTGGAGAACAAGTCGTGTGAGGAGAGGCTGAAAGAGCTGGGCAAGTTTAGTTTGAAGAAGAGGAGGCTGAGGTGGGGGGAACCTCATTGCCCTCTACAACTACCTGAAAGGAGGTTGTAGAGAGGTGGGTGTTGGCCTCTTCTCCTTAGTAACTAATGATAAAACCAGGAGAGATGGGCTGAAGCTGAGGCAGGGGAGGTTTGTGTTGGATATTAGGAAGCACTTCCTAACTTCTTAGGGATGTGGTTGAGGCACCATCCCTGGAGATATTTAAGAAAGGTGTAGACATGGTGCTTCACACCCTGCTGTAGTGGCAGGCATGGAGGGGGTTAGCTGGCCTTTGTCAGTCCGTCACGTGTTAAGGTTTGTTGCTGTTGCGGGTCTGGTTGGACTGGGTGATGTAGGAGGTCCTTTCTAACCACAATGGTCCTTTGAATAGGGATTTCCATGCTCAGTAGTTAGGAATAAAATCTAATCCAAGCTGGAGTCAGATGCTCTGAACTACTGGAGTGAAGTAGACTAAAATGGTTGTTACCTACATTACCCAAACATGGGTGTGAATAAGCAGCATGAAATGACAAGAGCATCTGTGTGGAGTCCTGCGTTCTGAGCATGGTGTGTAATTTCCACTGCAGCCTCATCTCATGATTCAATTGTTCTATTTAAGAAAAACTAAGACAATCCAGCCACTTCTTAAACAGAGACAATGACAATACAACAATGACCCTGTAAGTGCTGTGGAAAAAGAGCTGCCTTTAAAAACATGTTTGTGGAGTAAACCTGAAAAGCCAAAACCCAAACAAATGTTCCAAAGCCTTTCATAATTCTCAAAGTGTTTTGTTTCCGCAGCAAGCTGGTGACTCCTGATGTCAGCAGGAGAAAGTGGTTGATCCCAGGAGCAGAATATTCGATCTTCACTGGGCAGCCTTTGGAAGGGCAGGAAAGCTCCAAAGATAACAGGTTAGAAGAAACCTATATTCCTTCTAGGTGAGTTGTTTTTTCCTTCAGTCTCCAAGTTGTTGTGAAGTTAAACACTTCTAAAATAGAATTCATTCAGAGCAGACTACAGTAACTTTTAAAATTGTTGTGCTTTAAAAATTGAGCTCTGAAACAGTTCTCAGTGTTGTAGATGCTATTTCAATTCCCTTAAAGAGAAACCAACCTTCTTCCTTCAATAACCTTTACGGAGCAGGCTGCAGCTTCCGGTACCTGCTGTGAAACAGCAGAAAGCTTCAGCTGCATCTTGCACCTCTGTGTGGGTCTGGTGGGACCACATCTGGAATATTGTGTCCAGCTCTGGGCCCCTCAGTTCTAGAAGGACACAGAGCTGCTGGACAGAAAGTCCAGCGCAGAGCCACAGAGATGATGGAGTAGAGGAAAGGCTGGGGGAGCTGGCTCTCTTTAGCCTGGAGAAACAAAGACTGAGGGGTGACCTCATTAATGTTGATAAATATGTGAAGGGTGGGTGTCAGGAGGACGGAGCCAGGCTCTGCTCAGTGTCGTCTAATGATAGGACAAGGAGCAACAAGTGTCAGCTGGAAAAGGGGAGGTTCCACAGAAATAGGAGAAGGAACTTCTGCATGGTGAGGGTGTGGAGCTCTGGAAGGGGCTGCCCAGGGTGGGTTGTGGAGTCTCCTTCTCTGGAGACATTTAAAGCCCACCTGGCCATGTTCATGTGCAGCTTGATCTAGGTGATCCTGCTGTGGTGGGGGGATTGGACGGGGTGATCTTTTGGTGTCCCTTCCAATCCCTAATGGCCTGTGGTTCTTCAGTGTGGACACAGTGTGCTCTGTTGTGGTGGGTGTGAGCTGTCGTGCTCAGCTGCAGCTCTGCACCAGTGTGAAGTGTCAGGTGTTTTTCTTTATTCAGCTTGTGTTTGGATAAGAAAAAAACCCAAACCCTGATGCTTTTTTTTTTCCCCCCTCCACTGCCCCACATTTTTTAAGGCACCGCTCTCCTCCTGAAAAAGACTCCTCACAAGACGACTCTTCAACAAACACAACAGAGAAAGACAGTGAGATGTCAGAAGCACCAATTCTAAAAAACTTTAAAGAACTCGAAGAAGGAAAAGCATTTAAAGATTGGGGTACACAGACTGAAAAAGAAGACACATCAGCCAGTAACGTCCACTTTTATATTCCTAAGCTTCTCTTCACTGGCTTTCCTTTGCATGTCTCTTGGTTTTGTTGTTCTCAGCGCTGAAGTCCGTCAGGCTTGAGAGATGGGATTAAAAACCAGCGGTAGCGTGCGAACTTCTGAAACTTTCCAAAGAAAATTCAGGATGATGTAGCTCAGTGACTTGTTTAAAAGGGAGGGAATGCAAAGGTTGCTGTTAGGGCTCAAGCTAGAGAGTAGCTGATGTCCTTTGTCTAAGAATATCTCAGTATTTATAAACAGTTAATGGAGCCCTAACAAAGCTCTGGCTGGCTGAACATCCATGTTAGTTTTGTTCTCATGGTATATCAGAATGCTGTTCAGAAAGCTGGTGTGTGCTGTGGGACTGCACTGAGCTGCTCTGCCTGCATTGAGTTAGGAAATCTTGTAGCTAGAAAATACTGTCTCTCTCTTCAGTGTGTTCCTGGTTCAGCCAGGGACTTCAATCCTCTTTCCCTAAAGACGCTTTTGTCCTGCTTTCCGCTGCCTCTCTTTATTAAATTGGTGTTATTTAGCATCATGTCTCCCACACATGCTTGAAAGCATCTCTTTTCATGAGTTGAGTGATCTGTTTCCTGAATCAGGAAGTGAGGCTTGAGGAACAGCAGCACAAATATGTTGATGTGAGGCGCCCTCAGTGCAGTCTTTGTACAGTAGAAGCTGAGTATAAAGGAGTGTTTGTAGGTGGGCGTTGGAACTGGATGATCTTTATGGTCCCTTCCAACCCAAACTGCCCTATGATTCTTGTCTTGAAAGAAATTAATACATTAAACCTTTCCCTTTTAATTAGAGACATCAACTCGATGCCAAGCTGTTGGGTCTGTTGAAACTTCTTTGGTTCCTAACCGATCCCCAGAGAAAGGAAGAGACCAACACAGATCGAAGCGGTACAGCTCCCCGTCTGGCCAGAGGTCCTCATCCCTTCCTCCTTCAAACAAGAAATCAAACACTCCAAGTAAGTGCTTTCCTGAAGCTTAGCTTGTGTTACTCTTGCAGCAGACTCAGGTAATGAAAAGCTGCTCTAAAAGAAAGGCAAAGACAGGATTTCTGAGTTGTTCGAACAGTCTGGGGGGAAGAAGAAGCTTGTCTAACAGTAGAAAACATGAGAGTTCTGCGTTTATTTTAGGTAGTTAAACACACTTCATCTTTTGTAGCTAGAAGAGAGATCATGTTGGCACCAGTGTCTGTGACTTACAGCCCGAAACGGTCTCCGAAGGAAAACCTCTCTCTTGGATTTAGCCATTTGCTTAGCAAAAATGAAAACACGGTGACAAGGTACGAGTCGTGGGAGTACGGTCGTGTCCTGATCGTTCCTAGGGCAGCAGGATGTTTCTGCAGGCTTGATGCTGCTGTGAACTTGTGGAGCAGGGCTGATGGTTGCACTCGATGATCCCGACCTGGATGATTCTGTGATGAGTCGTAGGAAGATTTTGGAATATGAAGCTCAGTTTTGCATGTGCAATCTGGCAAGAAAAACCTAGAATGATTTCCCACCATTAGCATTCACCAAGATTAGGTGTTGGGTTCACTAATGCTGCCACACTGATCAGTGATGAGTAACAGCACTTGACAGGAGCATCTGCCCTCCAGTCCTGGCACCTACAAGCGTGATAAATACATAAACTTAACTGCTAACTGTAGTAGGTAGTGTGATTTCCATGGGCAACTTCACTTAACAGGGCTTGGAGTGTTTGAGAATGCCCTTAGCTGTGAGATGAAGGTGTAGGACACATGCATGAGGAAGAAGAAACGTCCAGCCTCGCTTTGATGGTTGTTGAGGACGACAACTGGTCTGCCCAGCGTGTTCAGGACTGGTAACATGGCCAGTTTCTGAAAGAGGAGGTGTTAGGGTGCGTGTGAATAGGAGTACACGGGGTTATGGTGCTAGGAGCAGTAACTGGAAAACTTGCAGTGCCTGTGGGGTAGGAACTGTTGTATAAAATACTGTTTATTTTATTTATTTAACCAATTTATTTTATAAATTTATTTATTTAACCAATTTATTTTATAAATTTAACCAAAAGATGAAAACCTAGAAAATACTGTATTTCTTGAGATGGTTTCTATCAAGTAATTGAGTGCTTCCTGCTCTGCAGATTTGATATACTTCTCGATGACCTGGAAGCTGGTCCTACGTCTACTTTACAGCACAATAACACCAGGAAAAGGCTGCAGTTTGTCTCCCTGGATGATGGAGAAGGTAATCTGCCAACGTGGGGGAAACTCACTTGTATTTGTTACCATCGTTTCTTCCACAGTGGTGACAGCTGCTTGAATTGAAAGCTGACACGGTATAAAAAGTCCAGCTTTTTAAAACCCCTCTAAATCTTGTTGTCTTTCAGTAGACAGAAACAGCACTGACAGAGTATTTTATTTCAGTGTGTGTGTTTGTGCTGACAAAACACAGCGGAACAACAAGTGCCATTATGTTGAGAAAGAAGGGCAACACATTCTCCTACAATTCAGTGTAGACCTTCATAGAATCGTGGAATCATTAGGGATTGGAAGGGACCTCAGAAGATCTTCTAGTCCAATCCCCCTGCCACAGCAGGATCACCCAGACCAAGTCAGTCAGGGTTAGGAGGGACCACAGCATCATCCAGTTCCAACTCCTCTGCCATGGGCAGGGACACCCCACCCTAGATCAGGCTGGACACCTGATCCTTAAACACCTCCAAGGATGGGGCCTCCACTACCTCCCTGGCCAACCCACTCCAGGCTCTCACCGCTCTCACGGTGAAGAACTTGCTCCTCACATCCACTCTAAATCTACCCAACTCCAGCTTTGCTCCATTCCCCCTAGTCCTGTCGCTACCTGACATCCTAAAAAGCCCCTCCCCAGCCTTTTTGTAGCCCACTCTCAGATATTTAGTGCAGGGTCTGTATGAAGATGTCCACGCTCAGTCATACTAACAAAATGCTGTTGCTAAACGTGACCTTACGGGCAGCAGAGAGTAACCACAAGGAAGCCAGTTGTTTCAGAGCTTTTCACTGATGGATTGAAGCAAATCTCTTCTCACATCGGTAGCTCTTGTCACAACGTTCTGCTTTTGTTTTTCTTGGGGCACCTGGTCAGATCAGTGTTTTCATGACAACTGCTCTGCTTGGTGATGTTGACAAGCGTCGTGGTGGCACGAGGAATTCCTAATTAGCAGAGAGCAGCGATCTGTTTGGGAACCACAAAATATGCTGCCTTGTAAAGCTCGCTCGAGAGGTGACCCACGCAAATGCTTCGCATTCTTCTGGGAAGTGTGCTTCGGGCAAGCTGGGGCTTTCCTGGGCTCTCTCTGCAGCTTGTACTCCTCCAGGATGACACTGCTTCTCTTGTTACTGACGTCTCCTTCTAGCCTGTGTAATCACTTCTTGGACAATTGTGTTGTGTTGATAGGGAGGCAGCACTCAGGTGCCAGGCACAGCCCCGGTGCTGAATCTCTCACTTCTGGAATGAGGAGAGCAGCAGCTTGGGATGAGAGATGCGCAGCACAGACGTATGAGCCGGGAGTGTCGCCTTGCGAGGGAGACTTCAAGTACACCACGAGGATCCAGACTCTGGCTGAAATGGAGAGGCTTTTTGATGAGCTGACTCAGGAAAAGCAACAGGCAAAGATTATCTTTGTTTTAAAGTGGACTGTTGTGGGAGAGGGGAGGGGTGTAGCCATCTGCCTGGGCAACACTCAGCTGAAATTCACATGCAGCGTCTACCGTTACCCTACGAACAGGCCAGTACCACTCCCTGCTCTACTTCCCACACTCCAGTCCTTTACCTAATATCATTAAAAAGTCACTGGAACATAAACCCCTGCTCTACTTCCCACACTCCAGTCCTTTTCTTTACCTAATATCATTAAAAAGTCACTGGAACATAAACCCCTGCTCTACTTCCCACACTCCAGTCCTTTTCTTTACCTAATATCATTAAAAAGTCACTGGAACATAAACCCCCTGCTCTACTTCCCACACTCCAGTCCTTTTCTTTCCCTAATATCATTGAAAAGAGTCACTGTAACACAGACACAGTGTGAATGGAAAGACTGGGGTGAATTTACTCCCTTAATGGACAAGGCTTTAAGTCAGTCTTTCCAACAAGGAAGGTTATTCTGGCAAGGAAGGGCCCTCTTCAAGGTGATACTTGAGAGGTTCTGCTCAGGAATGTCCACTTGGGTAGCAGTTTTGTATGGCACAGTGTTCTGGTAACATAGCATCACAGAATCATTTAGGTTGGAAAATGCCTTCAGGTTTGAGTCCAACCATTACCCCAGCTGTCCCAAGGCCACTGCTAAACCCTGTCCCTAGGCTCCAGATCTCCATGACTTTGAACATGTCCAGGGATGGCGATTCAACCCCCCTCCCTGGGCAGCCTGTTCCAAGGGCTGATGACAATTTCAATAAAGAAGTTTTTCCTGATGTCCAACCTGAACTTCCCCTGGTGCAGCCTGAGGCTGTTTCCTCTTGTCTTCTGCCTTGTTCCGTGTGAGAAGAGACCAACCCCCTCTTCTCTGCACCCTCCTGTCAGGTAGCTGTAGACAGCAGTAACCTAAGTGAGTTAAGAACGAGGCTGGATGTGTATCTGTAATTTATATCCCTCACCTCTCTATTCATAAAATGAGCCAGGAAGGTTTGTATTGGCTCTTGAAAACTCTCTTACAGCTGAAGTATTTTCTGTTATTAGATTGAAGCTGCACTGAGCCGAATACCTTCTTCTGGTGGAAGAATGACCTTGCAAGCAAGATTAAATCAGGTGAAAAAGCTTCTACATACAACTGCTCCCTTAAGTTGCTCTTCCACAGTTCAGAATTTATAGTGCAGCTCAAAGCTCTGCTGTACAGTGAGTCTGATTTACTTTGGGAATTTTCACCTACTGTTCCTGAAAATGGATGAGTTTAGAATCTCTGTGAGAGCTTCTCTAGGCTTTACTGCATCAGAAGGTGATTGGGAAGTTCCTGCAAGTTCCAAACACACTCTGAATTGCTGAGTAAAGGTGTAACTCTCCATAATTTGTATGCAGGTGATTCAGAAAAGAATTGGCCCAGCAAACCTTTGGTATTTTACCCCTTTCCACAAACAAGAGAGTGTGTGTGTGTACCTACACATACATACTACCTGGTGTATGTTCTGAGTAAGATTGGTTGTGTCCTCTCTTTTTCCAAATTCCTGCAGGAATGGTCTGTTCTCCTGATAACCCAGGGAGGTGGATAAAGGCAATCTGTTAAGAACATGCAGTGACTGTTAAATTGCTCCCTGAAGATGCAGAGTGCATGTTGTGCTGTAGAATTAAGTGGGAAGTTTAGGTTCTGGTTATTTTTTGTCCCATTTCAAAGTATAGAAAAACAACCAGGCAAAAGTGAGTAGTGTAGGTGGAATTACAGGAGAGTTATATGTGGAACATAGGAGGTTCCACAACAATATGAGAAGGAACTTCTTCACAGCGAGGGTGACAGAGCACTGGAAGGAACTGCCCAGGGGAGTTGTGGAGTCTCCAACTCTGGAGATGTTTAAAACCTGCCTGGACATGTTCCTGTGCAACTGGATCCTGCTGTAGCAGGGGGATTGGACCGGATGATCTTTTGAGGTCCCTTCCAATCCCCAATGTTCTGGATCTTGGGAGCACTGCAGACTCTTGATAAAAAACAAATGTCTCAAGGTTGTGGTTTAGAGGTCTCAGTGAAGCTACAACTTCTAAATCGTAATCGCAGGGCTTGTTGCTGATTTATCAATTTGAAAGTAAAAGCACCTTGCAGTAAATCAATACTGCTGCTGGCTACAGTTGTCACCTGCTCCTACACGTGTCCCCCTTGTTAACAGTCCTAGTTCTCAGGTTTATCATGTGGAGTTATAAAAGAATCACATGGGAAAAACAACCACCCCCCCAAACAAAAAGACCCAACCAAAAACTCAAGTATCTGAAATGGTTTCTAAAAAGTCAACCCCCAAGTACACACCGATAATTAAAATTAACATGAAGAGTTTGAAGGCCTGGTTCTGGCTTTTGGACGCTAACAGAACAACCCAGAGAGGAAACCAGATAGATATGGGAAGAGTAGTAGTCCCTTCAGTATAGAATCATAGAATCCTTAGGGATTGGAAGTAGGGACCTGGAAAGATCATCCAGTGCAATCCCCCTGCCACAGCAGGATCCCCTAGATCCAGTTGCACAGGAACACATCCAGGCAGGTTTTAAACGTCTCCAGAGGAGGAGACTCCGCAACCACCCTGGGCAGCCCCTGCCAGGGCTCTGTCACCCTCACCAGGAGGAAGATTCTTCTCATATTGATGTGGAACCTCTTCTTTTCCAGCTCACACCCGTGGCCCCTTGTCCTGTCATTGGGTGTCACTGAGCAGAGCCTGGCTCCATCCTTCTGACACCCATCCTTCACATATTGATCAACATTAATGAGGTCACCCCTCAGTCTCCTTTTCTCCAAGCTCAAGAGCCCCAGCTCCCTCAGCCTCTCCTCAGCAGGGAGATGCTCCACTCCCTTCATCATCTCTGTGGCTCTGCACTGGACTTTTGTCCAGCAGCTCTGTGTCCTTCTGGAACTGAGGGGCTCAGAACTGGACACAAAACACCAGATATGCTCTCACCAGGGCAGAGTAGAGGGGGGAGGAGAGCCTCTCTCAATAATCTCCTATCCACCCCCCTTCTATTCCACCCCAGGATGCCTTTGGCCAAGTGAAGGATCTTTGTGTTTTGTTGTATGATACTAATCCCACTTTTCCCTTTCTCTAACTCTTAGGAAGCCCTGGAAGATCGCTTGGAGAGAATTAACAGAGACCTGGGGTCCATACGCATGACCCTGAAAAGATTCCACGTGTTACGTACCTGTGCAAACCTCTGACAGTTCTCCCTTGAACACAAAGATGCTTGTCCTTTCCTTGCACTACTGCGTAATGCACTCAGTCAATGGTTTTGTATTTTTATAACCCCCCAATAGTAATTTTACAACCCTGTGGCCCTCTCCAAAGCAGCAATATTTTGTACTTCAGCAACGTATTTTTGTTACACCTGAGGACTCGAGGGTTTATCCTGCACTGCAGTATTTTTAGAAATATGAATTATTTTTCAACAGTGACACCCAATTTATAAGAAGGAGGAGAAACCAAAAGGCAGCTTGTTTTCAGAAACCGGTCGTCTTATCCTTTTGCACTTGGTTTTCCTCGCCCTTTTCTAAATATTTATGGTCTGATGTAAATAGAAAGGCTGAACTTTAATACGTAAAGGAAAAAGCAACAGGAATGACCTGTGTTGGAGGTAACTGCTGCTCCGTGGGAAGTCCTTCTCATTTCAACCTTAGGACGTGGATATTTTGCTTTGTGACACAGCTGTGAGCAGTACTCTCACGCTGGCTGCCTGCGCGTTGCTCTGGGGCTCGCTAGACTGTGTTAGGAAAATGCTGCTTGAAATTGCTAGCTGTCTCCTAACAGCTCCAGGATTCACGAGCGACAGCATCTCCCAGTAAGCAACAGAGCCCCAGAGCTGGAATTGTTTAACCCACGTCACTGGTTTAATCCTCCGGGCTGGGGTTTGTGCCATGCCGGCGTGTTCTGGTCGCCTTCATTTCCACACGGAGCCCAGCCCCTGTTTGTGACTATTTTTTCTGGGTGGAAAAATATTTGCTAGTTGGCACATTGCTGAATGACTGTCCAACCTTGATATTTAAGTTTGTATTTTGATATTAAATAAATGTTTAATTAGATTCTTCCCTCCTGCTCAAGAGCAATAACAGGTTCTGGGATATTACATCAGCGATAATGCAGGTTTTAATCATATTGTGTGTTTCAGATTCTGTCCTTGCTGAAGATGTTTGGCCACCAGTGATGTGATTAGCAGGCCAGAATAGCTGTCGTAAAGGAAGCTTGTGAAGGTCTGATTCTAAAATTAGAGTGCTGTGTTTTAAGAGAACTTGAAGAACTCCCTCCCCGTGCACAGGCTTTCTGTGTGCAGCCACCTGTGCCCTGGGGGCTCTGCCAGTACAGGGTGAGAGTGGGGACAAGGCAGGGGTGTGTTGGTTACTCATTTTCCCCTTTACTCTCACATCTAGGAGTCTGGCCTAGTGCTTGGAGGTAACTTGCTCCAGTGTGTCCTAGAATCATAGAATGGCCAGGGTTGGAAGGGACCTCAAAGATCACCCAGTTCCAACCCCCCTAGCAGAGGCAGGGACACCTTCACTGGAGCAGGTTACTCAGGGCCCCAGCCAACCTGACCTTCAGCACTGCCAGGGATGGGGCAGCCACAACTGCCTTGGGCAACTTGTTCCAGCATCTCAGCACCCTCACAGGAAGGAATTTGTTCCTCATGTCCAACCTCTTCAAGTCTGGAACCCTTTCCCCTTGTCCTCTTGCTGCCACCCCTGTCCAAGGCCCTACCCGAGCTTTCTTACAGCCCCCTTCAGAGGCTGGAAAGCTGCTCTAAGGTCACCTGGGAGCCTCCTCTTCTCCAGGCTGACCAACCCCAACTGGCTCAGCCAGTCCTCAGAAGGGAGGTGCTCCAATCCTCTGATCATTTGAGTTGCTCTCCTCTGGACACTGTTGCAGGAGCTCTGTGTCCTTCTTCTGTTGGGGACTCTACAACTGGACCCAGTCCTCCAGGTGGGGTCTCACCAGTGCAGAGTAGAGGGGGGTAAAATCCCCTCCCTTGCCCAACTGTCACTGCTGCTTTTGCTGCAGCCCAGGACGTGGTTGGCTTTCTGTGCAGGTGAACTGGTTGAGCTGTTTTCACTGCCTTCCCTTCTAACCTCCCTCCTTTGCCTCCCCTCCCTCCTTTCCCGGGCTATTCATATTCATGTGCTCTTATTACATCCCAAAAAATGAATTGTGAGTCAGGATTTATTTTTTAATCAAAAGTCCTCCTCCATCTGTTGGAGCTCTTTGGGCTATTTCTGTTCCATTGTAGCACCGCAAGAGGAGAACAAACCCAAGGCATTGCTCTTAGTGAACTCCTAGGACAACCTTTTCAAACACCTGTCTGTGGCTTTAGGGTGACCCGTGCAGCGTGGTCCCTTCAGCCTCATGCTTCAGAGGGGCAGAGCATCTGCAGTTCCAGATGAAATCAGTGGGAGGCCTGAATGCTCTGCGCGACTGGAAATCAGAGCCGAAGCATCCAAAAGTGGGGCACATGAAGGGCGTTTCCTGGGGAACACGTGATGGCCCTTGCTGGGCACTTTGCTGGACACAATCTTCATTTTCAATCCCTCCTCACAGCCTTCCCCTTAATATGAGCAAGCTGCCTTGTTCTGTAATTGGGGATAAATAAGCTGCTGGCTGGCTGGAAGTCCCGAGGCTGCACCTGAAGAGGACTTTAATCATCTGCCACCTCTCAGCTAGGTAAGACTGTCACTTTTCCACATCCTCTGGGCGTTTGCCAGGAGCCCCAGGCTTTTCGTGCCTTTGTGAGACTCTCCCTTGCAGAGTTCGTGGTAATAAACGTTACAACTCCCTCAGCTCTCAGATTTAACCTTTGGAAACACCCTTTCTCCTGTCCTGCCCCTCTAAAAGCCAAATTTAAGAGAGAAAAGTGTGTGATGGGTAGCAGTGTGGCAACTGGGACCTTTGTCTCTAAAAGGAGTGCAGATCTGGAGAGGAAGCTGCTGTGGCCACGCAGGTGGTAGCAGAACAAACCCCATTAATCACCAGGTGGGTTCACTCAGGCCATCTTTGTGGGGATGGGAAACAGCCTGGGTGGGACTGGAGATCAAGAGCAGAACTGGTGAGTGGCAGGGGAGCCCTTGAGGATGAGGATAAAGAACTTAGAGCATCAGGGCGCAGCTCTTGGAGCAGGTGAGTTTGGAGTCACCTCCTGGTGACTGGTTGTGATGGATGCAAGTGGGGGACACACATCCTTAAACGAGCGGCGAATCTTGTCTCTGTTTGCAGAGGTTTCTGAATGAATTGCTAAACCTTTGGTGACTTTTCTCTCAGACAAGGAAGTTTCCGGAGCAGCCGGTCCCGCTCCAGCGGCAGAGCAGGGACTGGGCTGGCTGGCTCTGTGTCCGTTAGTCCTTCCCGCAGGCTCCCGGTACCGAGCAGGAGCTCTGCAGCGCTTCCCGCCGCGGCCGGTAGGCGGCGCCCTAACCCCGCCCTCCCGCGCAGCGCCGTGCGGGAGCCCCGGCGCGGGGAAGGACNCGGCGGCGGTGAAAGTTTCACGGAGGCTGGGGAGGGGCCGCGGGGTGCGCAGCCCTCAGCGCCCCCGCGCAGCCCTCACCGCGGGGCTCCCGGGCGCGCGCGCTGATCGCAGGTCCCTCGGCTCTTCCCGTGTCCCCGGTCGGGTCTGACCGCTGGCTCCGTCCTCCTGTGAGCGCAGAGGGAGCGGCTGTCTGTCCTTCTGGCTGTCGGTGGGTCGCGGCTGGGGGGGCAGGGATGTGCTAGGGCGGCGAGGTGGGTGGTGGGGTGAAGCCAGACGGACCTTGAGAGCTTTCGGCCTGGCCAGGGCCCTCCTCGTCCTCCTCCGCTGCCGCATCCCTCTGGGCNTGGGGGGGGTGGATAAAGCTGCTGCCGCTGCGGTGGGGCAGGGGCAGCGCCGAGAGCGCTTCGCCTTCCCCTCGCCTCCCCCGGCCCCGCGCCGCGGCAGAGCCGGCGGGTGAGGAGCCGTCCGCGCCCGGCCCAGCTTCGTCGGGGGATTAGGCGAGCGGAGCGCGGGCATGTCGGCCCGCAGCGACCCGTAAGCAGCGGCGGGAGCAGCAGCAGCACCAGAGGGAGCCGCGCCGGGGGCAGCGGGGGCGGGGCGAGGGGG